>JABSTQ010003051.1:0-105263 GCA_013358835.2 Ixodes persulcatus
AATTTTTCTTCTGTGTTGTTTGAACATCGTCACACTCGACACGTTTCAGCCTAAATGAATACCAGGTGTTCTTTTCCGCCAGCTCTGCATAATGGTCAATTTACCACGTTTCTTCATACTGGCTATTGCATCTCAGGAACATCGGTGGTTTTGATAGAATCGAGTTGAATGAACATCTGAGAATTCTAACTTATTAATTAATACCCTGAAGGCGACACGTACTGAATACATGTGGCGATGTAGGACTGTGGCGGATTTAGAAATAGCAACTTTTTTATTATAAGCTCGACCACTGATTCCAACTAAGTATTCTTAATACTAAAGTTCGATTGAACGGAAATTGATTATCAGATGCACCTCTTGCTGAGAGTAAAACTGTCAAATGGCCACGACATTTCAAGATCCCACCTCCAGGTCATTTTTAAGAAAACCTAATATTTTTATTTTTCGGTTAATATCGGTTAAAACCGGTTACCAGTAAAAAATTTACGGTTACGATTACGGTTGCGGTTTTCATAAATTTCAAATAACGGTTTCGTTCCGGTTACCGTTACTGAAAGAATTTCGTTCCTAAACGGTTTTCGGTTTTGGTTATGGTTACGGTTTGGGTCCCTGCCTGTGACACGAACACATCAAACTTTCTAGAATGGAAAGTTGGGCTAGTTGGAATGAATTCATACAGAAAAACAGCGCGAAAAAACACATGAACAAGGAGATGGAGAAGAAACCACACAGGACGAGGCGCTGATACTGTTAACAATACTGTTCACGCTGCTCTTCCGAAGCTTGATGGTAACTGTGCGCGGCTCACGTTTCAGAGCACTAATGGCCAGGCAAAGCGCAAACACAATATCTTCATCACCCTTAAAAATTTCCTGCCACAAACAGTGACGTGGTCCAGGCGCGTAGCCAAGGGGAATGTTCAGGTGTCTGAACACCCCCAAAACCTTTACTGTGTTACATATATATATATTTTTTTTCTTTTTTGTATGATTGCACCAGCACCTTGAAACACCCCCGAAAATACTTTCTGGCTACGCCACTAACGTGGTCGCTGCCTAGAACGCGCTGGCCCACCACAGAGCTTCGCAAGTTGATGTTTCTGCAACTTTTAAATATCAGCATGCTCGTTTTCTTAACGCGCGTCAACATCTCCGTCACCTTTATTATGATCCTGGCCTAAGCGCTTTGCATATGTAGACAAATAAATCATTTTTAACGCGCTGACGAGCGTCAGCGAGCAGGCACACGGGAAATCCGGGAGAATCTATCCCCACCTTTTCCGCAATGTTGGAACTACCGCCCCGCCACCTATAGGGCGTTGGAGTTGCGAATATACAACGAAGATTGAACTGATGGATTATGTCACGCGCAATAGAATTGATTTGTATAATCAAGAGGGCAACACTTAGGACACCGCCCTGTGGAGCGCCGTTTTTCTGAACAAACCATCACAAGTTTGCGGGCCCCAGCATTACCCGCACAAGTGTGTCTACCCTAATAGCTCCCAATAGCACGGAACATCCGGCAATGGATACCAATGTCAATCAAGTCACTCGAAATTCTATACCGAAAAGTAGTAAAGTATGCTTTCTCGAGATCGAAAAGCACCGACTGGCAGAACTGTCCAGTGACAAAGCCTATCGAACAGTTGTCTCCAATCGAAGCAATTGATTCTGTGTCGAGTGCGATGTGCGCAAACCACACCGGTACTTATCCAGGATGAGATGTTTTTCCATGTGCTTCATATATTGCCTATTAAGAATTGTTTCTCTGGTTTTACAAAAACAGCTTGTCAATTCTGTTGCCCTGTGTCTAGTATTAAAATATGGGATATTTCCTGGTTTAGCAGATAGATGATTATAGCCGTTGTTTATGCTGATCGAAATTGTTTTTCTTCCCATATTCTGTTGAAGACGTATAAAACCAGATTGATTGTAGATGGGTGCAGATGATTCTACATGAAGCAGTGAATAATGTCAGGCCCAGCTGCCAAGAGTGCAATTGACACTATTAGTAGTTATTTAAAGTTCAATGAGTTTGAAGGGCCTATTATATGGCTCCCGTTAACCACCTGGTGCCTTTATGGCCCTGGCTTTTTTTCTGGGGTTTTAGTCGAAGGAATGATGGTGAATAGTGCCTGGAACTAAAAACTACCTCGAAATGTTTTATGAAAATATCAGCTTGTTCCTCTGCACCAGGAATCTCCAAGCCACGAACCGTGGGCCAGATCCGGCATGCTGAAGTGTTACGATTGGTCCGCGGCTGGCCGGACTCCATACAATTAAGCAGTGCCCGCGGCCCACTTTCGGTGGAAACGCTGCCACCGTCACAACAAGTGCGCCTAAAGAAACTGAGCAAACATCCGCTTACAATGGGCTAACGAATATACCAGAAAAAACAAAAAGTGCATCGTTACGCGGGTCGTGTCGCCATATTTTTTATTGAACATTGTCATCACCATTCGCCACTCTTAGTCACCCGATTTATGTATGTTTAACTATGTTAAAGTTCCCTTGCGTTCCCATTTACATTCTACTAAGTGTCCTCTGTCACAAACACACCATGCTGTCAGTGTTAGTTTTATCATTTTATTAGTCTCTTGCACTGCGCGTATGTGCCGAAATTCCGCTTTGATTTAGTCCTGGTAAGTTGTCTGGGTCACAATTGCAGTGGAAGGTCATAATAAGCTAACGATTACTTTTACAATGGAAGTATATGTATTCATTCACATTTCTGCTTTTTAACTCTTACTCTAATATTCATTTGCATGTTTAAATACTTATCTAAGTTTATTTATTTAATCTATTTTGCTATTCGTTACACCTTGCTTTTCCGGCCCTCAAGACGGCGACATATCCCTAATCCACCTTCACAGCCAAAAGGTTTGAAGACCCCTGCTCAAGACTTTCTCGACAGGTTCCGTTGCAGGATAACAGGGGGTGGTGAAAGTACGATATGATGAATTGATTTTGTTAACTCGATCCCAAACTTTTCTGGGGGACGAGTGGCTTATTATGTGTTATTTTTGATTGCCGGTGAACGTACTGCTCATGCGTCTCTATTTGATTAAAGTGAAGAAGACTGCTTGATGTCGGATATCGTCAAAACATGCACCATGCCTTCTTTTTTGTTTGCATGACTCCGAGCATTCTTTATTAAACCATCTCTTGGGCGGCGTGGAATGTGTCCGGAGTTCACAGGGATTGCCATTATGGCTGCCTGAATGATAAAGTTCATTAGGTGTTCGAACTTCAGATTGGACGAGTGGTTGTTCTTGTCGGTCTACGTTGCAGCGCACTACAAAAACTGTCACTCAAGTTGTCACACACACAAGGAACAAAACACTCACACAGCGCTCACTAACAACTTTGTATTTCTTTGTTAACTTCTGCTTCTACTTCTACTCTAATTTGAGACAATTTTCAAATAGAAAACGACGAACAATAAAAGGAAAAAAATTTCCTTCTAGCGCTTAGGCAAACTTGTGGCTACATGACCAATCTTTGTTTTTCTGACAATATCATGAACGGAGTACTAACACATTTGTCCTCTAGACGTATGATGCTTTCGGCTTCGATACTTTACCTTGTTAATTGGTTTACACTTTTGCCTAACACGGTGGTGTTGTTGAAATGTGCGACACACCTACAAGCCCGATAGTATATTCCTAAGTGGTCAGAATTTATGTTTACGATGTTGTTGTTGTACGCGATAGCGGTCATTAAGACACCGCCCAGTTTGTCCTATGTATTGTCTTCAGCAAAAAAAGGGGAATGAATAGACAACCTCCTTAACGCAAGGAACAAAGTTCTTTTTATGCTTTTTGGAGCAGCTGATTGCATGATTTGAGGGTGTTGTCATGTCTTTACACAGGCTGGAAAGTTTGTTGGGAGCTGAAAGCACGATTTCAACATTGGCTCTGTTCGCTGTTTTCTTAAGGCCACGAGAAAAATTGTGGATGGACTGGACGGCGACTGGTCTACTTCTCCTGTCGCTGTGTGTTTGCTTGCTGCAGCTTGCGTGCTTCACTTCTTTAAGGATTGTTTCAACTACTGACACCAATAAGAAAACAGGGTACCCTGAGAACTTTAGACTTGCGATTTGCCCGTCGAAACTTTTTTGGATGAAATTTGAGCATGAATTTGTGAATGTGCTCTTAAGACATGATCACACTATTCATCGTTTGACGAGTTTTGAGCGCGGAATTAAAGGGGAGGAGTGTTTTTTTCCCCTGGGCTCATAAAACCAGCGGACATGGTGGGGTAGCTCCACCAGTTGGAGATCCAAGAATCTTAGGATTATTCAACCGGGAACTGGAGGGTGATTTCTAAGGGACTCAAACAATCTTTAAATATGAAAAGGACGTCGCAAACCATGCTTCGAAAATTGTTTTTATCGGTGGCAAAAAACAATTAGAAAATCGTTCACGTATCTAAACACTCGCACTGCGTTTGTGGCATATAACCTGCGTTGTAAAATCCCATCGAAGTGTGCGAGATATAGGTAGCTGAGTACAGGTGTAATGCACAATCCTATGCACACTCCTCTCTTTTGAAAGTAGGTGTGTCCACCACAGGCAGCAAAAGTTGGTTTTAAATAGATAGTTAACAAGTCCAAAAACTTACTTTGGGGCATGCCTTACTCATTCTCAAATGCTATAGCACCAAAAAGGTCGATGCTGTTTTCAATACTTGTTAAGAGACGGTCTTGGGGTATTGCGTAATAGAGGTCAATTAAAAAAAAACTTGCATTCCTTGGTTTTTGTTTTGTTGTTTTAGGAAGTAGAAGACTTCGAAAGAACTTAAATCAGGTACGGATTGCCTACGGTTAAAAAGTTTAGCCTGTCTTGTAGGAGTAACGGAACTGGGTAAAAACGTGACCACACACTGAAATCGTGCAATCTGCTGCTCCAAAAAAAATATAAAACGCACTTTGTTCCTTGCGTTTTATATTATTGTTAAAAAATATAAAACGCACTTTGTTCCTTGCGTTATATACTCTGGCCACTTAGAAATACACTGTCGGGATTGTGGGTGTGTTGCACATTTCAACAACAGCACCGTGTTAGGCGAAAGTGTAAACCAATTGACAAGAAAAATTATCGAAGCCGAGAACATCATACGATTAGAGGACAAATATGTTAGTACGCCCCTATTGAAAAATAATTTTAACCGGAATGTCATTTCCAGTAAAAGTCTAATTTACTGGATTATGGGACTGTTTTCACTTCCAGTAATGCCGCAGTTTACCGGAATGTCACCGGATTTTTTACTGGAATGTCACCGGTTGTTTTACAGGAATGTTACCGAATTTTTACCGGAATGTTACCAGATATTTTACCAGAATGTCACCAGATTTTTACCGGAAGTATATTTCTAGTAAAAATCTATTTTACTGGATTATGGGACTCTTTTCACTTCCAGTAAAGCCAGAATTTACCAGAAGATCACCAGATTGGCCGGAATTTACCGTGTTTTTCTTTCTTTTTTCGGATGTCAACGGAAGGCACTTAGGAGGAAGCCGGTGAACCGTGGTTGGTGTATGTTTACCAGATGCTGGACGGTTCGCCAACAATTAAAGTGGTTAGTCCATATAGACCTGAAGGTTCTATGTATTTATTTAACATGGTCGATACCAGTGAAACAATTTGCAGAGCTGTAGACAAAAGTAATCAGTCCAAATAGGAACAACCAAGTCCTTTGCCGCAAAAGATATCTTTCAAGGTACTCACAATGCCGCTGGGTAAATTCCTAGACGCACGGTAGTTCAACTAATAAAACCGGGCAGGTGCACCACACGGACACTCGCACGTATACTGTCAGCTGCACGTTTAGCGAAAACACGAACGCGCTGAGCGAACATCCGCCGTCGTTGAGAAATCCCGGGCACACTCACGATGTCGTCCCTGATGCCGTCGCCGCGGGTGCACCAGGCGTCAGTAGCACGCTTAGCGAAAACCACGACCGCGCGGAGCGAACATCCGCCGCCGTAGAGAAATCCCGGGCACACTCACGATGTCGTCCCTGATGCCGTCGCCGCGGGTGCACCAGGCGTCAGTAGCACGCTTAGCGAAAACCACGACCGAGTTGTCCAAGTATCGTCACCAAGCACACCGGCGCATCCAGATGCCGAGCCAAACTGCGAAGGGTCGGCAGCTTCACACTATATAAACATTCAAACCCGAGGTCAGTGGGTATCCATCCAGGGCAACGATAGGCGCGTCAGTATCCGTGCGCCCGCAGCGCGAACGTCGCCGCCGGGCGAGCGCCGGCCGACAGTCCGACGGGAGCGGAGAGAAACCTAAACTCTCGAAGCGCTGCCCCCGACTGCAACAGACAATGCAAGGCGCGCGTCGTCACCAAACACGGTGCACGGAACACGCACACAGCACGCACAAGCACAGTATCCATTGTTGAGTGCATCGGGAAGTTCCGGCGGGCAAGCGGTATCCGAGTTGTCCAAGTATTGTATCCGTGCGCCCGCAGCGCGAACGTCGCCGCCGGGCGAGCGCCGACCGACAGTGCGACGAGAGTGCAGAAGAAACTAACTGACTAAGCTAAACTCTCAGAGCGTTGCACGGCGCCGATTGCAACAGACAAAGCCAACCGCGCGCGCGGAGAACGCCCGCTCGCAGCGCCTCCGAAGCGGATGCGCCTGTCCCTAACACGTACAGTTCGCTGCACGCACTTCTTGCAGAATTGCAACGTCGTTTCGAGCTAAAACACGCACTCACGAGAATACCGCTGCATTGGCGGCCGCCATTACAAACTCTGTCCCCCTGCTCGTCTTGGCCTCCTTGACTTTAGCAGTTCCCCTTGCAACGGCTTCCAGTGATGTTCGTTGTCCGGCAAACGAGAGTAGCTCCCGGTAGGATTCCAGCGGCGGGTAATCGAAAGTGGTTCTGGTAAACTTCCAGCGAAAGTGGCAACGCTGGTTTCTGGTGAAAATGAGTGGAAATTAACTCGTTCCCGCCGAATGTCACTGGAAGTTTTTTCCGGATTTTAACCGTAAGTGGCTTCGGTAAAAGGTCCAGCGAAATCTGGTTACTGCAAGTGGCGGCCGGCAATATTTCCACCAAAAAACTGGTAAACAACGCTGGTTTCTGGTGAAAATGAGTGGAAAGTAACCCGTTTCCACCGAATGTCACCGGAAGTTTTTGCCGGATTTTTCAATAGGGGCGTCCATAATATTGTCAAAGAGATCAAACAAAAGGGGAGCGCTGCTGAGCACAATGAACCAAAACACAAAATCGCAAATAATATATGGTGTGATTCTCGAGAAAAAATACGTGGACAGGAAGGTATACACAACGTTTCGCGCGGACGCCGGAAACGTCGTCTCTGAATAGTTAGCCGCGAATTTGCCTAGGCGTTAAAATACAAATTTGTTAGCGAGCGCTGTGTAAGAGTCTTGTTTATTCTGCGTATGAAAGCTTGAGCGACAGTTTTTTTAGTGCGCTGCAATTTCGACCAACGTTATGTGTTCATTCACTTCGTGAATTGAATGTTTGTTAAGAGCTGAGCATTCGAACCATGAGGATTGTTTGACATTTTACCAGTTTCCCTTCTAAAACGTTCCAGCGGAGGGATTTGGTGTTGAGGGTGACACCTGGGTTATTCCGTCTACAATTTACATATGGTCACTGAAAAAGGGGTAACTGTAACTCTTATGAAAATATAAAACAATAAAAATATGTTAACTTATAAAACTGTCAGTTGATATAAACGAGTTTGTGAACGAACAAACTCGTTTATGTTGGTTTCTTTTCGTTAAAATGTACAAATTTGTGCCCAAAATAAACCGTTCGACGATCGCTCCGTTCACATCACATCTAGAACTCTCCACAACGTATTAGGTGCATTAAAATCACCAAGAATAACCAGTGGGTGTAGTAGTTGAGCCATGAGTGACTCGAGGTATTCGCACCTTAAATGAAAGTTTGGAGGGAAGTAAAGCCAACAAAGGGTTATAATGCGGTCGGACAAAACTCGTATATCCACTGCTTCTACGGCGGTGTGCAGAAAAACCTCAACAGATGCACTTGATCTCTGCACGACTAGGGCCATTTTATCCTTGGGATAATGATAAAAGTCCCTAAATAAATTCGACTGACTCTCCTTCAATGGGGTTTTTGGAGGCGCAAAACCGGTGGACGATATTCCTTTTACAGGGAGCAAACATCATCACAGTTATGCAGGATACCTCGAAAGTTTCATTGAATGAGACTCATTGTTGGTTACAAGTTTTAAACTCAGGACCCTGATGTCGGAGCCCTAGAACAGAAGCAGGTAAAGCTGTGATGCACCACTCATAAGGTGGGGTTCTCAAAAACATCTAAAAAAGAATTTCATAAAATAATGAAGGGAGACATAAATGAGTGTTGATTCACTCTGCAGGTGGGCAGTTCCAACCAAACTTTCAGAAAAAAAAATCATAAAGGTAATGCCACAGTCGAGGGATTTGTTAATAGTCCTCTGGCTGTTCTCTGATGAGCTCCCCCTCTGACCTCGAATGGTGTCGAGATTTCGGGTCGATGCCACTGACAAGGAAGTCACCGCTATTTCTTTGTCTAACTGATCCCCAAGAGTGAGTGGGATAATGCAGGTGAGCGACAAATAACGTTGATGCTCTAAGGTGTATAGAGTATAAAGGAACATTCCTGAGAGGGTTGAAACAGCATCCTTGAATAAGCACACGCTATGTGCCAGTCTCTGGACAAGTCGCTTTAGTTTTTTTTTGTTTTCTTTGGGTATTATACTTTTGATGAATTTTTACCACACTTTGAAGCAGGGACCCTCCGGCAGACTGCCAGAGGCATCCATTGCCTTATTCGAGTGTCGCGAGGAAGGTGAAAGGCGGCTGTTAAGGAACTGTGACTCAGTCTTCACAGTTTTCTCACAAGATTGTGGCTGCAGACGGCGCAGGGTTGTCCTCTTAGGGGGTGTAGTCTTAATTGGATGCATCTGTTCTCGAGGGACAACAGGTGCTACTTTGGGGGCTTGGGTTGTTTGTGGGGGAGAAAGGTCTAAAAGGCAGATCTGTGTCCCCATTGAAGCCGTTCTCGGCAGTGCCCCCCTGCTGACCGCATCGGCGTAGGAGCCGCTCTGTAGGAACGAAGCGCGTTTCCGTGCTTCATAGTTCAGATTTTCTTTTCTTCCATTGTTAGTATTAATTTTTCTTTTTTAGGCTTTGTGCCTGAGCGGCAGTACGCGGCGCGATCACCTGAAATGTTCACACATGTGAAGAAATTAATTGCGCAGTCGTCAATAGGGTGATAGCCGATTGAACATTTTCGGCTGGTTGTCCGTAGCCAACAAGTGGCAACGCGATGTCTGAAACGCTGGCAGCTAAGGCAACGTCTTAGAGTTGGGATAAACGGTCGAACCTTTTAGTTTAGATATCCCGCCTTTACCGCATGGGGAAGGGCAGTGGAGTTAAATGCGAGCACAAGACACCTCGAAGTCTTCTGTTGATCCTCTTGAAGTAAGCTATTACGCCTCACTGTAATCACATCCTGGTTGCTGAGCACCTAGAAATTTCTTCCTGTGTACTTTCCTACAGATCATCTTCGGAGATCACACCCCAAATGGTGTTGAGAAATTGGAGTGTCGTTACTGTGACTTTGTGGTTAGCTGGTCTGGTTAGCCCAAAGAGGGCTATACTTTGTTTCTCTGTTCCTCTGTTTCAACTTCAACAAGGAGGGCCCCAGGGTGGAGCTTCTTCGCTTTGTAAGATTTCCGACATATGATTTTAGGGTTTTTGCAACAAGGATCGGGTAGAGCTTTCCAAGTGGTAGTTCACATTCAAACTGCAGTTCTAAAAACTTTGGGAAAGCTTGAGCATGGAACGTAGTCTTTAAAGGAACAATGTTTTCAGTGCGACTTCTTTTCAGAGATAGATCAGAAGGAAATTTTGACTGGGTAAAATTAAAAATGAAAAAAGTTTGACATCTGTGGTGTGCCACGCAAAAAGGAGTCCAACATGGGAAATGAAGAATCAAGTCTTCGTAGCTGAAATAGAGAAAAATAGAAAGTTATTTGACAATCGCCTCTTGTTTCCAGCAGTTTGCCCACAACCAGGTATAAGTATAGTGCTTCAATCTGTCCAGATGGGGGGCGTTATGACTAGTGAAGTCACTCAGAGTTAGACCTACCGCACGCTTGTTGCATTAAATACCAAGCTGGGCTTTACTTTCCAAGGATGGAAACCTATTCTGACGTCGCAAAAACAACAACACTCGAGTTAAGTCCTCTGTGTCCTGCAGATCACCTGCACAGAGTTAGATGAGGACGTTCTCCGATCATTCTGGCAGTTAAAAAGCCTGGGAATCACAGATTCAGCAGAACAAAAGTACAGAAAAAGTCAAGTCATGCGCCAGTTTGTGCAGAACACTCGCCGGTCTGACACACAGTACGAAGTGGCGGTACGGTGGAAAGACAATATAGGTTCCTTTAAGGACAACAAGCAAGTAGCAATGACAATACTTTGAAAAATATTAGATAGACTCTACAGGACTGGTCCCCGAATGCGTCATTACGACGAAGCTATAAGAGGGTACTTGATAGAGGGACACGCATTAGTGGTACCGAACGAGACGGCCGGTTAAGAAGGGAGATTATTTTACATGCCCCACCGCAATGTCATCGCTGAAAATGCGCTGACGGCACCACTTTGAGTCGTTTTCAATGCATCTTCACACGCAGCTGGGTGCGAGTTTCTGAATGAATGTTTAGATCGAGAAACACTAGTTCAAAGACAATATATGTTTTCGCAAACGAATCAACGCTTAGCCATCACTTCAGACTTCCAGAACCTATTTCTTTAAATATATGGAACAAGAAAGACAGATATGCATTAAGTTTCTTCTGGTCTTAGGATCTACCGCTTTTATCTTTTGAGGGTGAAGAAGCAAAGACGTGGAGGATGACGAAGGAAGCTTTTGGTGCTACCTGTAGTCCATTTCCTCTGACGGCTACGATCATACAACGCCTGATAAATTTGTCTGCAAAGAGGAAGGAATTCGCCGACGTAATTCGTAACTCGGTTTCCATGAACGACTTGGTTATTGACACAGATACCGTTGAGGAAGCCATCCGTTTATACCATGAGGCCAGTCTAGTATGCAGGACGCAGAATTTACTCTGCGAAAGTGGAAGACGAGTTCACAAGAACTGAGAGATATACTACATCGAAAAGAGAAAAAAAATGCAGAAAACGTCACTCCTTGCTTTGAACCAAAACCAATGAAGATTTTGGGAATTGTCTAAGATTCAGACAAGGATTTTTTGAAGTTAACGTTGTCAACGTTACTGAAATTCCTAAATTTAAATGCCGACACAAAACGATTTGTTTTAAAAGCCGCATAGAAGTTTTGATCCTATGAAAGTTATGTCGCCCTTCACGTTTCAAGGAGACACTTTTTCAGAAGCTATGGGCGGTGAGCAATCCCGTGGGACACTGCTCTACCCTCGAATGAGAAAAGCGAATGGCAAGAATGGTGTCGTGACCTCCCAGGGATTCATACACCTGTCCTCCCCAGATCCGTATTCAAAGGAGGACAATGTAAGCATACCTGGATTTATATATTCTGCGTAGCAAGCCTAATTGCCTATGAAGCTGCAGCGTGCGTAGCAAAGTCAGTGCCATCTGAATATGTATCATTTTATTCGCAAAAAAACTTGGTTTGCTCAAATCAAGAGGCAGGCGCTTCCTGGCCTTAAGCTTATGGGAGTCGTCATCGCATCCAGAGTGCACACATATCTTGAGAAGACCATCCCAGACATTTTGTACAAATATACAGTTTGATCGGATTCTCTCATCACACTACCATGGATCAAGAGCGACCCTAGCAAGTGGAAGACTTTCGTGACAAACCGAGTTACGGTGATACTAAGGGACGCTGACGCTTCTCGTTAGAGATACTTCCTGGGGAGTGACAATCCAGTGGATTTGTTTACCCGTGGCATCGTAGACTCCCGACTGTGCTTCTTTCCGTCCACTATCTTTTTTTGTGTAACACAATTATATATATGTTGCAATTACGTGTTCTACTCGCTGATCGACCGCCTCCTTCCGAATTTCCTCGATTTCTAGTGCCGACTTCCGCCGCTTGGCATCGAGCGCTCGCGCGTGCGCAGAACGCTTCTCGGAAAAGGTCCATTCTTTATATTGTATGGTTGTGTGTTTTATGTCGTCCTCTACAAGTCAGATGGCAACTTTGTTCCGCACAATTTGAATGCCCAACGTGGTAGAGGGGCTTTGAGCGATAAATCGGGGTTCCGGTCTACACTCGAAACTGGCCCTCATAAGGCCGCTGCCATTGTACGCAAATTTGACCACTCGTCACGTGACCAAATCAAATATGTGACGTCACAGGAAAGATGGCAGCGCCCAGGCAGCGGCTGGCCCCAGCTGAGCCGGAGCTGATCGGATGCTTTTTTCATTGTCGTTCGTCTTGGCGAGTTGTTTTCAGACGCGGAAGCCGTCATATGAGGCCGGTCGAAAGCGACTTCAGAGTTCAACCTGATGTCTGACGTAGGTATAACGTGAAAATACGGAGGAACGGTGTGCACTTCACTGGTGACCGACGGGTATATTGCCACGAGAGGAACAATCGGCCTCTTTTAAAATGGATGCTTGGGCGAGTTGGATATTCATATTGAAGGAGAAGCGCTAAAGTAAACTCACTCACACTCACACTCACACCAGAAAAACAGTCACTCACGTCGCGCTGACTTTCAACTCAAATTGTATTTCCGTCTTCTTTCGTTTTCTTTTACCCGTATTAAATTTGTCATCTCACTTCGTTCTCTTCTGTACGAAACAAATAGCATTGTCTATTGCACATTACCTTCGAGAGTCAAGATACACCAATTCTTTTTCAGAAAGCGTTATGGATGGACTGCTAACACAAGTGTCACTCTTTTTTATGATGGTAGCTGCCTCTATTATCTCACGTGTTAACTGGTGATGGTTCTTTCAAATTACGGTGCTATTTTTGAAGAATCGGCCCTACGTTGTTCGGACCTCTGATTGATTTGAATACCGCTAGGATACATTTTAAGGTGACGTTTCTGTGCTCTCGTTGACCATCGGAATCTTCGAGGTCTGAAGTGAAGCGTGTGCAATATATTTGGAGACACAGTTTAGCGACGGATATTGCATGAGTTGTGCTTGGCAGTGTGCAATCGTGGTGCCGCTTCGCTCAAATGACCGAAGGCTCATTTTAGTTGTGCGGCGCACTGGAGAGCTGTCTTGAAGCTGGTAGTTCCCGTGCCGTGCTAAATGATACTGTGCTCGTTCCGAAATTGTCCCGGCGTAGACGTGAACTTCCACGGAGCTCAGGTGTGCGGCGCACCGAAGAGCTGCCTTCAACCTGGTAGTTCCTGTGCCGTCCTTTAGGTGATGCTGTGCTCCTTCCTAAATTGTTCTGGCGTAGACGTGCGCTTTCACGGAGCACAGGTGTTGTAATTGGTATTGATTCCGCTGGTCGGTCGCACGTTGCGTCAAAACAAACGTTTCATCAACACTCGTTACGCGAATAGCAAGCCGTATGGACATTTCATCGCGCGTGTTACATTCCTTGTCCACCCGTTCACGCCGCTTTGCGACGACAGTCTGCAGCGGTTCATTACCAGAAAAGTGGTCCCACATCCATTTCAGTTACGTTCGTCCACGGCAGTCACCAAATCCCGAGAAAGAGGATTTATTCGGATAGAATGTCACTAAAGCAATGCAGCTTCTTTAGTGCTCAGGATAGACTCTCTTCTGTCAGTTTTGTTTTATTGTCATGAATATTTGCTCCAGTCCTATCTTCCATCAATATTTACTATTCTGGAAAGTTCCAGGTTATGCTCAGCTGTCATTGTATGTTCTGGTGGAGGTGCTGGGTACTATACCCATAGCCCTTCACTCTGTGTGCACCCTGGCGGCTCGTAGCTGAGTTGCCCAATAACGGGACACAGGTGGCGGACTATCCCGCGTCCTGTTATCGCTCGTCTTGCGGTTAGCGTCCCGTTAAACCGCAGGACGAACGAGTACAACAAGGACGAACCTTGGAAATACACCACGAAGAACCTGAAACCCGAGCAAGTCGCTGCTACCAGCAAGAACCACCGGAAATCAGTGTTTTGACAGAAAAACCGAAGCTGACTAAGCCAACAATGACGAACCTGTAGCAGCCAAACCCGTCCACTCCCACCATTGTTTGCATGCCCATAGCACCTCACACTCCGACGCCCTTTCACACAAGGTGTATGAGAACGTCGAGGGCTGCATTGAACAATATGACCGGGTCGCCCGCCACAGTGGGTGGACAGACAACCAGCTCCTGCAAAACCTTTGCCTTTCGTGGAAGAAACTGCCAGGCACTGGTTTGAGAACCACGAATCCCCCTTAACGTCATGGGAAGTTTGCAAGATCGAGCTGTAGTGCACGTTCATCAGCCAACATTGACGAGAAAGAGCCGAATTTCTGATTCTGTCCAGGACACGGCCCCAACGAGAGTGTCACCGCCTTCGTGAAGGATTTTGGCGCCTAATCGCGCACTCATGCCAACCCTAATGCTACAGAAGACAACAAGCTAAGAATCCCATGTGGGTCTCATGTGAGGGACAACACCTTTGGCAGCCTTGTCCGCAACCCCATAAGAACAGTCGAAGGGTTTGTATCACCGCGGCTTCCAACGTTGAATGCACGCTGCAGGCCCGAGCCCGTCACTATCAACAACTCCCCAGAGTCTTGACACTCGAAACGTCCAGCTCCAACTTCGACGCAAGCCTCCCAGCAATCCGCGACATCATCCACGACGTTGTCCGGGCGGAGATCAGGAAGCTACTTCTTGCCATCAGTCGCCCGGCTTTTATTTTGATTGCCGGGATTGTTTCGGAACAAGGTCGACGACAATTTCAACTGGAGACTTCTTCGAGCGAAGCTGCATCTGACAAACCGAGGGCAACATATGTCACAAAGTCACAACGACCGCCACCGGCTACCTGTTAGTAGGCAATGCCAATTCAACGAGACACCCCAACGCCGAAGCATTTCCGACATCAGGAAGAACCAGTATAGGTCCGCGCTGAACAAAGTACACCGAGAAAAGTGAAGGTGCTGCGAATGGTCGACGGAAAACCACACTGCTACTAATGCATGAGGCCGACCATGCCTACTGGAGGTGCCCATACCAATGAATTGGCCTTCAAGGGGTCGTGCCGAACGACCCTCGACCACATCTCGAGGAGCGTTCGCGAGGCATTGAGGAGTATCTTCGGCGGCCTTTGTCCCTTGTGCGGACAATACCCCAAAACTCCTGATCCCCATCACCTCGACGGGAGGTAAGCACGACGAAGCAGGTGAGCGGCAATGCAAGGACAGTTGATTTGGTGTCGGTTGTCGTCCCAGGACATTACCTAAGAATTTGCTGACACCAATTATCTGAGTCCACGCCACAAAACACACAATTTCCAACTTTGAGGGAAGATGCCGCTGAGTCACTTGAAGAAATAGAATGGTTGGGGGTTGTTCTCAAAAGTGGACACCAAGCATCACCCGACTTCACTTTGCCACACAAGACCTACACAAGTTGCAGTGGTCGCGGGATGCAGAAAAAATTGCAATTACGAAATGGAAGTGAAATGGCTTGGATAGCAAACAAACATTGTCCAGCCTTCAAGTCAACGGTACAGCAAAAGGCAGCGCCACGAATGCAATACATGCCCGAGCTTGCTGAATTGACGCAGAAAACTACCAGAAAAATTTGCGGATTAGAAGCCAGCCCTGCAGCTTCCGTGCATCAGATATCAGTGGCCGCACATGAAGTATGGTTACAAGACGGCATCACTCAGTCAAAGTTGACATTCGACTAAACTGAACTCTGACGTTCCAGGAGCGTCATCCGACAACAAGGAGCACAGGTACTACGACCGAACGCTTGACACGAGACTGGCGCAGGTAGATATGTTATGGAACCATTTGCAAAGAATCAATAAGTATGTAATCAAGTGGAAATAAACATATTTGATACACTAACCAAATAAGCATAATTCCGCTCGCCTTTACGACCTCTGAGTCTATACACAAAAAATTGTGTTCACCGCACGTGCTGGACCTTTTGAGGACACTCGCATCTCTGACCCCTCAATATTAATTAATGAGACATACCAGACTGGCAGACTGGTTGCATTGGGCTGCACTCTTTCCACTTCTCCTGAATATGTGGCGGATCCGAAAACCAACTGCAGTGATGTGAAAATGTTTTTATTAATTTATTCCCATCAAGGGCCTCTGTAGGCATTGCAGAGAATATACATAAAACTGCACGCATGATAAAAACATCAAAGCTAACTGACATTAATGAGCACAAGACGGGCCCTGCTACCAAAAATTAATTTTACACTCCTAAGAAATAATTAGTGCTGTAACTTGTTTCTTGCAAAAAGAAACGCACTGTGAGCATCTAGTTTAATACTATGTGTTAATGCATTGTTATATAGAAACACACTTCCTATACGTATGACACAATATACCCTTTGCGACTGTCACCTTTTTTTTTCAGCGTAAAGCACACGAATGAGCCCCAGTTCACGTCGAACGTTAATGCAGCATTCAAGTCCAATAGGCGCTGAGCCAAGTTCACAGTGATGGCTGACATAACATTCATTCCTTTCATTCATTTATTTGCACCTTAAGGGCCCGTGAAGTGCATTACACAAGGGGGGGAGGGGGTATTGTCGAACAAATGCTCAAAGTATGAAGGCCTTGGGTAATTAGAGTAGTAGCTACTGTAATTTGTTTCATCACAATTTGGCAAACGGCGAAGGGTACAGTCTCGGCGAGTGAATATGCACGTTAGAGAGAGGCACATGACAACATATCATCAGAGTGCTTATCTGCACAGATTTGTCTCATACCTTCACTCCGTCTCTCCAATTGGCTCGAGGGGGCTGAGGCGGTTGTCCTTTTTCAAGTTACGATGAGACGAAATATAGGCAGCACACACTTTTGAAAAAACGTTTATTGAAGAGACAGGAAGGAATGGGAGTCTACATTTTTCAACAAGACTGCTCTGCGGGCAAGGGATGAGCACAAATATGAGTCCTCTTGTCCAGGTAATTAGAATAAGTAAATAATTGACCGACTGATACAAGGCACTCTTGATGAAAAATAATATTTCTGCAATAAATCCTACGAAAGAAAAAAAAAAGTGTGCAGTTTATCTTCTATTTCCGAATTGCATTACATTTAATTAAAGTATTGCTGATATGTGTGGTTCTATCGCTAGACCTCTGGAGAGGGGGCTGATTTTTTTTTTAAGATTCTAGATGTTAGAATGAAGGATTAGACATCTATCTAAGAGGAGTATGATTGTACACATGGAGGTTACTGTGGACTATTGATACTGATCGGCAAGGTAAAGAGCCTACTAAAACAAATTTTTAAGGGACATCGAATGCAACATTTTGTGCACTGATCAATCAAAAATGTGAAGACTTGCTGCGTTCTGAGTTACAAGGGGACGAATACACTGTTTTATGAACATAGGTAATGAACATTTTTTTCCGAATGATTGTTTCGAATGCTTTGTAAGAATTCGCGTGCACTTCAATTAAGCAAACGCCAGCATTTCACTTCAAGAAAGTATTGCGATCGAATGTAAAGTCGTCGATTCGCACAAAAGCTTAAAGATCGCAGGAGCTTCCTCGCTATAAGTTGCTATGATTATTCGGTGACGCAGAGCTGAAACAACTTCCCCTAGGCCCTAACGCGACGTACATCTTTCGCTTCAATTCTCAGACATTCCGACGTTCAAACGAAGCTAGAAAAATGCGAATATTTTATGCTAGAAGTTATATCGTAAACTTGTTGATTAGTAAAAAACGTAAAGATCGCAGGAGCTAGAAGTTGCTGTGATTATGCAGTTACTTAGGGCTCAAACTAATTCCCCTAGGCCCTACGTCCCACGCATACATTTCGCATCGATTCTCAGACATTCCAACGTTCAAACAAAGCTAAGAGAATGCGAAAATTTTATGCTAAAAGCATTCAAAGTTCCTTTGATCCTCGAACGCAACCGGGAATCCGGGCACCAATACGGCGATACGGCTGATGCTGTGTCACAGGTGTTAATATCCAGATGATCCAGAGCGATCTTGCGAAAAAAGTGTATAAAGTCGCATTCCTTCCTATTTTCACATTATACCTGCGTCAGCGAGCACTAGAAGCCCGAAGTCGTCCGAAAGCAGCTGTACATCACGGCTACCGCGCACCAACAAACTTGCATCCACCAGCTCTGAAGCTGCCATCCAACCAATGACGTCACGGCTCTTGTGAGGTCACGTGACGAGTGGTCCCTTTTGCGTACAACATGGCGGCAACTGCGGGGGGGGGGGGGGGGGTGCCACTTCCTAGCTTTCGATTTATCATTCTAAGCCCCTCTACCTCGTTGGGAAAGCCAAAGCATTAATTGTCTCATGGAGCGAGGCTACGTCAGCAGCTTTGAAACCATCTAAAACGGCCCCTTAATAAAACCACGAGCAAAGCTAACCAACGGCACCTTTTACACTTCGGTCCCATTGGCTCCCACGCGTCGACGAGGCTCCCATTGGCCCCTGCGCGTCAGTTTGTGTTGAGTCATCCTGACTGTGCTATCACGCTGATGTGTTATCACTGATCACCGCGTTCGCTCGCCTCTTATCGGTTGTGCGGCGCGTGGCAATATGTATAGCGCATGGAATAAACCAAGGGCTTCGTTCTGATGAGAACTACGTTGCTGTCTGTTCCTTCCTCGCGCCGCAAGGCACACGGCAGTTTTAACGATCGCTCACCCGATGGCGATACATGTCCGCGAGGCAGCGGCTTCACTGTTCCACGCCCTAGGTCAGCGCGTTGTACGCCGGAGAATAAAGAAGGGAGCGAAGAGCGGCGTGCGTGCTTTCGCAGTCACAACTCATAAGAAGTGCTTAGGTGTACCTCGAGACTCGTTCATGAACCCGATGGTGCCTGAATGTGATTTCGATGCCGTAGGACTTCGCCACACTTGTCGCAGCTAGACTCGCAGCTATCACGCTGGCTGTATTGTGGAATAGTTTTTATTCGTGTGTTTCTAGTTTGAAAATAAAAATATTGTATTTGTTGTGAGGAGACACTGAAATAAAATAGAGAGGTCATTTTTACATGAAGGAAAGTAGCGGATAGCCCCGGGAATACCCGACAATGTTCTAATCGAAAACAATTATTTATTGCTGCGGCTGTAGTAACGGCTCACTAAAAAAGCATACGAAAGGCAGAAAATTTACATAATTACAAAGGTTTTAGAGTCTTCGAACTGTGGAAAACATAACTTATAAAACAACATCTATCTCCTAAGTCCTGTTTCAATCACATTTTTTTCTTTAATTTCAAGTAAAGTGTTTTGTTAGGTTATGGTTTTAGTTAAATTGCTGTCCAGAATTGGAAGGTCAACGAGCGGTACGTCGACAGGCTCTAGCCTCGCATCCTGCTGACAGCAGCTAGGATAATTTCCTCTCCTCGGCCACGCGAAGCGCGAGTGCAGTTCCGGTCCACACAAGTGTGTGGCTTTGTTTGCTTTGTCTCGAATGTAGCAAGCCCATCGTTCACTGCAGCTGGGACCAACTGAGACTCGATGCAGCCTACCACATCCGGTGAAATATAAATTCAGCCGGATGGTGCGTTGATCGCCCCGCCTGGGTTCAGGGACGCGATCTGTTGTTTCATATTGTGATTTCTTTATTTAATTAGTGATAACAGCTGCGAGTCTATAGTTGATGGGAGCATATAGTTGATGTACAAATAAAGAGGCGAACACAAAAGCCGATTAAAATATATCCTCATCTTGAACCCTAAAATTGCAAACCAGATAGCGAAGTAACCAGACCTGTAAACCTTACCAAAAAGAAATAAATTAGTGAAATTTACACTCAGTAAGTTACAATCAACTAAAGTTACGATTCTCCTTCCAGTTGCATCAACAATTAATTTCTGACTTTCGCGGTATTACTTTTTCACTTACTGAGCCAGGGTAGAAATAAAAAGGAGGGTTCAACAGATGTTTATTGATGTCCCCAGTGAAACGTCTTATCTCTTGATGAACAGATGGCTCTAAAAAGCATCAAAAGACATTCTGACTCGTATCTTTGTGAAGATTGCTATCGGCACATTGAACACTCTTTTAATTGAGGCAAGAATACCTACTGCATTTTATCGTGAGTCTCCAGAAAAGCGACAGAAGTGATCTCAACCCTGGGGAAAGCGCAAAACTTCGTTGTTGCAGCCGAGGCTTGATGCTGTAGGAATCGCAAAGCTGTTAAGGAATTACGAGTGATGAAACATAATATTAGAACGATTTATGTATGTCTAAATATAATTAGACGCGAATTATTGCCAGACGGTGGTACTTGAAGATATCAAGACACGTCAATTACAGATGACACACATTATAAATTAGCATTCTGTAATATCATTTTTCGACCTTGGACAAGAATTGAGTCTTGGTTTAAAAGACGGGAAAAGAGCACGAAACGATTTAAATAATAATAATAGTAATAATAATAAGAATAATTTCATTGAAAACGAAGAAAGCGACTGTGAAATCAGACCTACCAAAGCGACATTGCGCTTGACTGGCAGCGTCTTAAACTCAGTGAAACTAGCCGTAAGTAGAAGGAAACATGTACAATAAAAACCACACCAAATACATGCGAATAAAAAAACATTTCGCGCATATTGCAAACAAAGATTGCTCAGGGCCTTCGTGAGTCAGTATTTTCTTCTTAAATTTAGAATATTAGATGGTAGGTTGCTCAGAAATGCAGGTACATAATAACTACGGGCTCTTTTTAAAATCGTGTCAAGCATTAAAATATCAGGTAATGTTCTTTAGGCCTGATAATATGAGAATATATATATATATATATATATATATATATATATATGTATATATATATATATATATATATATACAGGGTGTTTTTTTTTAAGCTTAACAGATTTGTTTAAAAAAAGCCGTGAAAGTTACACTTATGCCGCTTGTGGAGGTGAGGTATACGGCCAGGGGGACATATTATAGTGGGCTAATCGTAATGATCAGTCGGCTAATTAATTCAAATTCGTTAATTAACTTTTTAATTAATGAAAATAGACATATGGTTCCAATTAGAGACTTGCTCAGCGTCATCGAAAACCCCTAAATCAGTCATTTTCAGAAATACTTTGAGCGCGTGAGAAGCGTAGTAGTGCACCAAAGTTACCACTCGTGGAGCAGGTACAAGGCTGGGGCTAGATAAGAGACGGAAAAATCGCGCGGGCGCCTTATCGCAACCTCTAGCTTTGTACCTGCTCCACGAGCGGTAACTTCAGTTCACTACTACGCTTCTCACGTGCTCAAAGTCTTTCTGAAAACGTCTGATTTAGGGGTTTTCGTTGACGCTGAGCAAGTTTCTAATTGAAACCATATGTCTATTTTCATTAATTAAAAAGTTAATTAACGAATCTTAATTAATTAGCCGACTGATCATTACGATTAGCCCCCTATATTATGTCCCCCTGGCCGTATAACTCACCTCCACAAGCGGCATAAGTGTAATCTTAACGGCTTTTTTTAAGCAAATCTGTTAAGCTTAAAAAAAACACCCTGTATATATATATATATATATATTTATATAATATTAAATTCAGTGTCCCAAAAACGTTTATGAACCACAGTTTCTATCAATAGCGAGTTAGAATCAGGCAACTCCATTGGTTCAAATGTGTGAATGTCCTTTTCAAGATATAAATCAGAGGAAATATTATTTAACAAAGGACGCAGAATCAAAATGATTTCAAATTGCCAAAGGAGAGCACAGTGACCATACTGTCTAATGTTGTAGCGGAGCACACTGTAGACTAGAGTATCTTCAACAATGTTGCGAGCTGATAGTGGCATAAAATATATAGTGTTGTATAACAAGCCAGACACTGCACGAATTTTCTGATATCTATGAGCCAAATGAGAGTTCCAGGTTAGGTCGCTGTCAAAGAATAAGCCAATATATTTTATAAAAGATGTATGCTTTATAGGCTCACATGCACATGATAAACGGCCTGATGTGTGTAACCGTTAAAGAGGGGTTATGTTAATTTTTTTCAAAGGGTTCTGAAAACATAGAAGTTGCGTTTTGGATGCATTAAATTTAATCAAATTTGCTACAAACCAGTTCATAGTTTTAATTGCCGCAGTTGGTAAAGACGGAAAGGCACGTGAATAATTGGACGGTCTAGATAAAATAGTATCTCAGCATATTGAAATAGTGTAGTTGGTACCAAAGTGGAGGTGTTAATAACATAAATATTGTATAATGGTGGACTTAAGACCGATCCCTGGTGGAAACCGCCTTTAATTGAAAATAATACTTTCGACACCCTTCAAATGAAACTCATTGACGCCTATCCTGTAGAAAGTTTTCCAGTAATTGTATAAATAAACCTGGGAAGCCTGATTTCGGAAGCTTACTTACAAAAATGTGGTAGCAACACTATCTGATGCCTCGAGGGCAACAAGGAACATCGCGCAGGCAACTTGATTCCGCTCAAAGGATAAGTTGAGTATGCTAGAAAAGCCCTCGAGGCGCATTTGGATGCCTCGACCTTGTGGGAATTCGTACTGACAGGGAGATAGTATTCTATGTTTAAGGAAAAAACTAGTTTATGTAAGGAGCTAGTTTATGCAATAAGCAAGTAATAGTTAGCCCAAAATGTTTTTCTATTATTTTAGCAAAACAAGGTAGTATGGAAATAAGTGGATAATGCTTTACGTTATTTCGCGGGCCACGCTTGAACAATGGATTCACCAAAGCCATTTTATTGCTAATGAAATGACAGCATTACATATATATATTTAAAATTTAAATGAAAGTGGTCCTAATAATTCCGAATGCTTTGGATATTGTCATTGGTAATTTGAGAAGAATTACCTTTGAAACTTGTTAAAAATTTCTGTAATTATGAAAAGAAACTCAAGTACGAATGTCATAACAGTCCGTAACAAAACGAGCCTCTCTGGATTAAACTTCTTAGTTTATCAGTTTAATATCAAGTTCACAGCTGATGCGCACTGGGGTTGCTTCCTCTTGCCGCATGGTGAAGATTTTGCCATTTCGAACCCAAACATACTCGAAGCTTTTCTACATTCCCCGTGTGCGGGATTTCCAAAACAGGTTTCTGTGGTCGGCTTGCGTGAGATTATCACAAAAATAAAGCTGGGGTGGATTTCTCGCCTGCGCCAGTTCGCGCAGAACACCACGTGCTTTCATCCACATCTCTCGTGCATCTGACGACGAAAACCGAATTAATACTAGGGGAGAGGGGGGAGGGGGAAGGGGGGTCGTTTCCTTTTCGCTTGATCGCTTATGGACACCTAGCATGTCGGAAGTTTGAAACGACGCGATTGCCAGTTTTACGCAAGGTCGTAGACGTACTTTTTTAGGCCCTCATTGGTTGACACCGGCATGCCACGGATTTCTAGATTAGGCAAGCAGGCGGTTGAAGTGTTTGGCGTATTTTAACTCGACCTGTATATGGGAGAAGCATGCAGCGTGCTCAGACACAGCATTCTTCAGCTGAGTCACGTCAGCTTTCAGGTCTTTAATTTTTTTTTAGTTGTCGTTTCGACAAGTCGCAGGTCATATTCACCCGCGTTGAACTCCGCTGAGTCCTTCAGCTCTTCAATGGTTGCCTTCATTTCTTCGAATGTTGTTTTAAGGACAACAGGTCGTTGACCTGAGCTTGTAGTCCAAGGAGGCTGTCTACTTTGTCCTTAAGTGAAATAAGTTGATCCACCTTTTCATTCACTTCAGCAAACTGAGCTGACAGGTTCGCAATACCCAGCTGCGAGGAGTCCTTATCCGGGACAGATGACAACCGTCCATCTTTCGCTCCACATAATCAACAGCGCCTATTTTTCCGTTTTTTGTTGCCTTCAATAACCGGCAACTTAGATTTCGCATAACCTGAGATGCGAGTATTCCTGTGGTACAAGGAAAAATAATTCTATGCAGGTTAGAAAGTGTCAATCATCAGGCAGCAGTTTTGAACACGTTGTGCACTTTCTCAGGCATGGCAAACTGGCAAACAAAAACTGTGGATACTTGCTTTAGTTGAGCGGGGCACACATCTTGCTTTGAAATGGCGGTTGCCGGTGAGAGGCCACGCAGTTCCTTGAAGTCGCGTATAACAGAGGGTCGGTTTTAGTGATTTAATAGCTCGGTCGTTCGCAGCATATCGAGAACGAATGTGATCCTGTAGAATGGTAGAAGCCTGTCACAAGACTAGTGGTCTCCTGGTGATACAGGTGGTAGTCGAGTCCGTGGCGCAAATCTTGCGGTTGTTGTAGCAGAGTCACAAATCAGGATCCTTAGTGTGTTCCGTCTAAAAGAACCTTGATCGGGGCTTCGACGCAGTAATTGGTAAGCCGATTGTGAGTCATTAAGATTTCTTTTCAGGATAATACGTACAAACTGGCGTGAACAAACGTCTGAATGTTACAGCTTCTTATTAAGAATATTCTGTCGCTTGCAAGACACGTTTAAGTACACCGAATGCTGACACATCCGCTTTCTTTTTAGGAGAATAAACTAGAGGTTTTTTTTTTCATTAATGTAACATTAGCGGATAAACGTGAAAAAAAAAAAAAAAAAAAAAACTGACAACGTCCTGATCAAAACTAGTTATGTAGACTTCGAATATTAGCACAAGCAGAATATTTTATCCACGAATGGAAAGAATATCAAACCAATTCTGGTAGTGGTGTTGGTAAAGGTTCCCCAAAATTGTATATGAAAGGGTATAAAAACAATAAAAATTACAAAGCTTTTTCAGTCTTACAATTATGACAAATATAATTTACAAAACAACAGCGATGGTCTATGCCCTGTACTAGATTTCGCTCTTAAGTCAAAGTTTTAGTTAAATAAATATTCAGAATGGGGAGGTCAAATAGCCGCATGTCAACAACAGCTGGTTTGGCATCCTAGTTACAGCAGCTGGGATGATTTCCTCTCCTCGGCCGCGCGGAGCACGCGCGTGTGGTTCTGGAACACACGATCATGTTGCTTTGTTGGTGTCGTCTTTGACTGTAGCACGCTCATCTTTTATTGCAGCTGGGGTTTGACTGCGACTACGTGCAGCCTAGGCGTCCGGTGGGATATAATGTTAGTCGGATTGCGAGTTTATCGCTTCTCCTTGGTTCAGAGTTTCAATCTGCTGCGTCAATTCTTTATTTATTTGTTTATTTAGTGATGACAGCTCCAAGTCTAGATCGAAAGCGATATATCTTTTGGTTTATAGAGTTGATGTACAAATAAAAACAGAAAACCAAAAGCGGTTATAATATATCCGTATCTGCAACCCCGAAATTGCCAATTAGTGAAAGCGAAGGAATCAGACAAGTGTTAAAACATGCGTTGTTAAATTTACACTAACTGAGTTGTATTCAACAAATGTTGCGATTATGGTTCCCTAAAAGTAAGGGACAGTTACATTATAAATGCACCATTTTGAATGCATTGCTTTCATTCTCACTCCGCTAGGGAGAGAGAAAAAGAAAGGGTTTCGCAGATGTTCATTGTTGCCGCCAGTCAAACACTATTTGTGTTAAGGAACATCTGCAAAAAAAAAAAAAAAAAACTTATCGGACATTTTACCTCGTTTTTTTCTTGCATAGGTAGATCGCCACACTGAATTTGTTTTTAGCAAAGGCAGGAAGGCCTACTGCTTTTCACCTCGCATCCAGGGCATAGAGCACTTCGGTCGAAGTGACAGAAGTGCTCTCTGCACTGGAGAAAACGCTAAACTTCGTTTTAGCAGCCGGAGATTGATGCTGTCGGAACCTAGAAGCTGCAGAAGTCGGACTACGAGTAATCAAACCTAGAATGCAAAAATTTATTTATATCTAAATATAATTAGCCGTCAAATATTGCCAGACGGTGGTCACTATTTATTAAGTTAAGCTTGTTTTAGCGATCGAACGCCGTATTGCCGACCGCAGTTTATCTTAACCCTTTATAGAAACACCCTTTTAGAGAAAATTGCAATGGGCCCCCTTTTAGCCAATTCGGTTGCCGTGAAGCGGTGTGTACGGGTGTGCCAGGTCGGTTAACTATTTTGTAATCAGCCGCCGCAAACGAAGGATTGGAGGGGGGAGGCGGAGGGAGGGGGGGGGGGGTTTCAATCTCCTTTTCATGCGCAGAGTGGGGGGGGAGGGAGCCTTTGTTAGAAATCTCTTTTTCGATAAACGGCGTTTCTATGAACTGAGGCCTCGCTTCCTTTAAACCGAGGTTCGGTAAAACGTGCCCGTTTTCTAAAACGCGTTTCAATTAAACGGTGTTCCATCAACCGTAGTAAACTTAAAGACAGCAAGACACGACACTTACAGTTAACATTACGTGACAAGTTAGGTTTCTGCATAAATTACTTTGTCCGTGGATAAGAGTCGAAACTTGGTCGAGACATCGGTAGGAAGATAATAAAGCGTTTTAGATATAATCATTAAGGCTATCATTGCGCTTTCATAAACCGTTTAAGTAAAACATCAGCTTCAACACCAGAAGATAGGGGCACGCTTATGGCATACGTAGCTTTTTTTTTTTTTTTAAGGTCGTTGAAACACGTGTTATGTACGGGGCGGGAGTACTGCTTTTAAGAGGTTTCCCAGTAGACGTCGGTTGAGGCCACGAACATACTTCCCCCATAGCGCCGGCAAACGGCAGGAAACCCCTGATTGGCTGGTTGGACTGGCCAGAGCCCCGAACCGTATACAACAAGTAGCGCTTCCTCTGAACTCCGGAATATTTAATTCTAACATTGTTAGTAGTCTACCTCAGCTACACTTTCCTTCTGCTTAGTTACTTAAGTGAGCCTCGAAAACAAAGGCTTTATTCATGATGTGTTACGTTCGGCTGTAACTCATTTTGTCACTCATAGAGCACGAGCCTCGGCCGAATGCCTGACCCAACCCTCCCGTGCGATTCTCTCCTTCTCCCCCAGGGCTCCGGAAGGCAACTTGAAAAAACTACTTATCAGAGTACCACGTGCTTGGGCGAAAGAAAATTTGTTTTTCGGCGCGAGTACATAAACTGCGAAGCAAATCGTCTAATGATAATGTAACTAAAACCAAGCTTCATAATCCCCTTAAAATTTTAACTTCCAACCACCTCATTTTTATGCATACATCTTGGTGTATTTCTTGCAACTGCTGTACTGCAAGTAAAAAGCGCCGAAAAAATACAGGGACACAGACGAAGGGAAACAAAACGCCTTGTCCTGTTTCCCTTCGTCTGTGTCCCTGTATTTTTTCGGCGCTTTTTACTTGCAATGAACCAACTAGCCCAAATCTCCACTTTACTGCTGTACTGTTTCTTATGTTGACAAGGTTAAATGACTCAGGACATAATTTGATAGTAATATGGCGTGGAACATAAATCTCTTACAGTCTTGCAGAAGACCGCGGAGTGTGTCCAGTTTGCTGTACAAGATCCTTAATGCATAGTTCAACGAAAAAGAAACAAAAAAATTGCATGTACCAACGATAAAGCATTGGTATATGCAATACACCAATGCTATAGCATTGGTATATGAAATGGTGCAGTATGGAGTAACAATATTTGGACATAGCTCTGGGGTCTGGAACAAAAATCGATACAATTTTGAAAGTCGTTTTTTAGAACCATTGTCTATGGACGAGCATTGCAAACCTAATATGAAAAACTCGCAAACTTAGGTTTGCTAATAGTCAAGATTTTCTTGGTTCAGATTGTGGTTCTCAAGTATTAGAGCGCAGATCTTAGGCGCCCGTTTCCGGCTTGAGCGGCGTCGGCGTCGGCGTCGCCGTCGGCGTCGGCGTAACCGTGAGGTCACGTGACCCCCCAGATCACGGGACCCCCAGGTCACGTGACCCCCCCCCCCTCCGCCCCCGCGGTCACGTGACACCCCCCCCCCCCCTCTTCCGAGGTCACGTGACCCACCTCCACCCAGGTCACGTGACCTCCCCTTTGAGAAGGGGGAGTAGGAGACGAGAGCAGGAGTTTGAAGGATGAGGAGAGGAGGAGGAGGTGAAGGAGAAGAAGGGGGAGGAGGAGTAGCAGGCAGGATCACGAGGTGAAGAGGAGGGAGGAGGGGTATACCCTCCCCTCAGTACCCTTCCCTCCTCCTCCTCAAGAGCTGCACTCTAATTCGGCGTTACAGGGAGTTGTAAACGGCCTTCATTTTTCTGGAGCGATAACTATAAGATACCCTACGCGGCGACTAGATCGCTGAGACATAGAGCACGATTTCAGGTACCTTTTGTCGCAACGAAATATGGTAAAAAGGTTTGGAACTTTTGTGTACCAACGATCTTCAACAGCCTACCAGACGACGTTTATGGTGCGGACTCGTCAGAGAAACTGAAACGAGTACTCTAAGATCTCAGCAAAATCATCATGAATTTGTGTGTCTGCGTTACTGCATGCCTCTTTGTGTGTTTTGCGTCCGCTATTACAATCGTGTTGACTTTTTTCTTTGTTATTTATTCATCCCTGTCAGTACCATAGCGTGGTGATAGTTGGGGGGCGGGAGGGAGGAGAGACAAACGGGTGGGGGGGGGATTAAAATCCCCCTACCCGCTCCTCTCTCCTCCCCACCCCCCGCCCCCCCCCCCCAAAAAAAAAAAGAACATGATAAAATTAAAGCGTTATTATTGACGTTAGAGCAGCGAAGGGTGTAGGGGCATACATATGTTCCACATGAGGACACGTCCACACAACTCTCTCCATGGAGAAAAAAGCTAGCCCACTCTCCTCAGCGACTTGTCGTGGCCCCTTCGCCTCCCAAGCCCTTGCGACCTTGCAGTAAAGCCACCTCGTGGAACTACCCTTTTGTCGATTCGGGTGCATGCGTTTTTGTTTGAGCGCTTCTGCGGAAACTACAACAAGAAAGAAAGGAACCCATCATTGAAAACAATATTAAAATAAAGTGTTTTTTTTTCGATGACGTGAGCTCAAATTATGGTTAAATTCACTATTTGATGATATTTAATATATATATATATATATATATATATATATATATATATATATATAGGGTGTTTCAGAGAACTCAGGCCAAATCGCTCCTGCGAAAACTACTCATCGTAACGAAAAAAGGCTTGTGTCGTTTTGATCCTTGGCCAGGGGCCCATTCAGGAAAATTATTAAAGTCCGGGATAAATATGTTGTTAATTATTTTTGCGTAATAAAACTTTTTTAATGTTGTGTTTAAGGGCATGGTTTCAATAAGAAAATTGCTCAGCATCGTCGAAAAACACTAAATCAACAAATTGCAGAACGATAAAAGGCACGCGAAGCATTTTACGGCTTTCTGAAAAACCGCACAAATTCGACGGGTTTTTAAGTTTCGGTTTGCTATCGAAGCGCATCTCCGCCCCGCCGGCACCGCGCCCCGTGGAGAGATAGTGCAACCAGCCTCTGCTGCGTCGCGCGATGACGGCGCAGCAGAGGCTGGTTGCACTATCTCTCCACGGGGCGCGGTGCCGGCGGGGCGGAGATGCGCTTCGATAGCAAACCGAAACTTAAAAACCCGTCGAATTTGTGCGGTTTTTCAGAAAGCCGTAAAATGCTTCGCGTGCCTTTTATCGTTCTGCAATTTGTTGATTTAGTGTTTTTCGACGATGCTGAGCAATTTTCTAATTGAAACTATGCCCTTAAACACAACATTAAAAAAGTTAATTACGCAAAAATAATTAACAACATAATTATCCCGGACCTTAATAATTTTCCTGAATGGGCCCCTGGCCCAGGATCAAAACGACACAAGCCTTTTTTTGTTGCGATGAGTAGTTTTCGCAGAAGCGATTTGGCCTGAGTTCTCTGAAACACCCTGTATATATATATATATATGTTTTTTTTGCGACAATAAATTAAACTAATGTTCCTTAGTCGACAGCATAAGTATAAGCCTGCAGGCACATACCATTTAATAACAAAATTATAATGACTCATATGATACAAGGCTCCAAATATGTCACCTCTTTACTTCTGGAGTGAAATAAGTCAAAGCAGTTTAGCTTAAAGAACAAAATTACTCTGAGTCTCTTCATTTTACCTATTGATAACTACCGACAGAACTGCGTACCATAATCGAGCATCGTAAACTTGGCATTTCACCTTTGTCCACTTAAAAAATTATAGAAAGAAATGTTGTTTTTTTTCAAATCAATACTAAAGAGTGTTTTTTTTTATTTCATTGCGGAAATGAGGCAGTGATTTAAAATTTTTCGAGCGAAATAACATACCCACCCTGACACCGGTGTTCCATTTCAAATGAAACCACCAAGTTATAATTGTATCAAATAAGAAAATTGTTGCGTGGAAAAACTATGCTTCCAATTGGAATTGCTCTAGGGATTGAACTGTTTCTGATAATTACTGACTCATGTATCAGTCATAGCTATGATTGTAAGCTATCTTAGGTTGTCATTTTTTCTTGGTATAGTTTACGAAAATATAGGGTGGTTCAAGTCACCAGGCTCGATCTAAAATGAACCGTAAAAACCGACACCTGCACGTAGCAATCTAAACTTTTCGTCAAAGGTGTATTTCACAGGTCGGTTTTTTCTTGTAAAATTACAAAGCGTAGTTCTCTTTCTGTAAAAAATAAGGCCAAGAAACTTGCCAGGGCCTACGGCTGGCAGTGACGCAGACGACAGGGGCTCAGTAGCGGGGTGTGTTTGGCGTTCGTGTTGATAGATGGCGCTACCTCCTTATGGCGACGGCTCGTGACCACCGTGGTTTATTAAAATGTACAAAATCTTTTTCAAATGTACCTTCGGTTAAAAAATAAATGCGAACAATAAAATCAAAACTTAAAGTAAAAAAACGCGTCTGCATAACGGCGGCGCTTTTGCTGCCAACGGATTTCGTCTGCTAGTCGTCTACTTTCTTTCGCTGGTCGGCTGCACCTTCGGACGCTGCTCCCGACGCCATCTAATAATACGAACGCCAAACACACCCCGCTACTGAACCCCTGTCGTCTGCGTCGCTGCCCGCCGTAGACCTTGGCAAGTGTCTTGGCCTTATTTTTTACAGAAAGAGAACTACGCTTTGAAATTTTACAAGAAAAACCGACCTGTGAAATACATCTTTGACGAAAAGTTTAGATTGCTACGTGCAGGCGTCGATTTTTAAGGTTCATTTTAGATGGAACCTGGTGACTTGAACCACCCTATATATTTATCTAGCTCCAAACGTGTTTCAAATATAACTTATTCAATATCTTACATCGATTCTATAATTTTCTTTGTTTTCTTTTACCTTTCTTACTTAACAATTGAAAAAGTTTAGAAATAATAAATATAGGGGCCGGGTGCATTATTTTTGTTCTATTTTGGGAAGAACAAGATAAATCAGAACGTTTTAGGTCTGTAAGTAAATCCTTGACTAGAGGGCCTTTAAAAAGAAAAAAAATAGTTTTTTTCTTAACAGTCTGTTTGGGACGCGCGTGTCAAAAAAAAAATAATTTTACGCGAAAAATGAATTTGTAGAGCAATTTACCCCGTAAGTGATGACGTCACAACATGGTGTCTGGGTCCAAACAAACCGTTGCTAGGGACGTTGCTATGGACTAATGCATGGAGATTCCACATGAGGCTAGATTTTTGCTTACAAGAAAGTAAATAATTTTTTGTAAGCAACCTAACTTCTTGATATCTATTTATGAAGATTTTCTTGTCGTCTCAGTGTCGTATTGCAACGATGAAAGCCATTTCTGAAGTATTACACTCTGCTTTGCTTTGGTAGCAGACGACACGATAGATTTGCTGGCCTCTGTTGCAGCAGGCGTCTTCATTGAATCGCGTCGGTAAGCGAGCGACAAAAACAAGTGCATCGCCATGGCTGTAGAGGTCTCCGCAATGTGCGTTTTTCTCTGTGAAGAACCCAGCTTAGTTCAGAGGGGTGAAAATGACGTAAAATAAACCACGCCATACAGATCAGTTACGACGACGACCTGAAGTGCATTACCGGTGTAGTGCAGGCCAGCATGAGAAACAAAGCGTACGGCGTCGAGGTAAGTCGTTTGTTATTATTGAGGTTGTCAGGTTATTAAAGAATTGCATGTCTATCGCGGTTTCGCAGTTTTTTTTTGTTTTTTTTTTCCTTGGTATACATCAAATTCCGTGGATGTGCTCTTTTGGTGAAGATCTCCATCGAACCCGCGATGCGAGTACAATCTGTAATAAACTTACCTTATGTTTTTTATCCAGTCCTTTCGAGCTTTGGGGTCTCGCGGAAATCTGAAGAAACTGCAAGAATCTTTCTTCACGCGATGGTTACAACCAGGTACGAAGCACCCTCCCATAGCGCGAGTCCGCAAACAAAATTTAGGATCTCAACCGATCACCTGAAGTGCTTTTCCCACGGGTGCAATGCGATCTTTTAGCAGACGATCACCTCGATCGTCGACGCCCGGAATTTCGATAAACGATATTTTGCATTGCACCCCACTATATGAATTCTTGTAAGTGCCTGAAACTCATTATAGTTGAAACAAATGCAATATCAGAATATCGTCTTTATTCACACGATTCAGACGCCGACGCCGGCGCCGGCTTGGCCGGCGGTCGTGTGGCAGACGGCATGCTACTTGCATTCGTCGTCTGCTGCTGGCATCTTGAGGACCGGAAGTTGCAGTCGGAAATATTTCAGAAACAAGCGATTACCGGCACACTTTTGTCGAATCATTATTAACATTCAAGCTTTCTATATCTGTACATTTTAGAAGTTTAAATCCTACTTATGATTTTTGAACGGTCGAGTTTTCATAGCGAAACCAAGCCACATGTATTTGTCCATAACAACGACCCTAGCAACGGTTTGTTTAGACCCATGACGTCAGACTTACGGAGTCAATATTGACGGCGCGAGACGCGATTTAGTCAGCAGTCACCTCCTTTCCACTTGTGTTCTCTATCGGCGTTTCGGTCGCGCGAGATGGACATTCCGAAATGACCAATAACGTCATGGACTTCGCGATCAGGATTTAAAATAAATCTCTCTACGTCAATATTGTTCTAACTTTTTTTCTTCTCGTAAAATGTATTTTTTGACACGGGTGTCCCGACCACAGTGTTCAAAAAAAACCTTTTTTTTTTCTTTTTCTAGGGCTCTTTAAACTATGCCGGCTTTAATGAAACCCGACAGGCGACCTTTATATTAACAGACGTTTTTGCAAGCTGATATGCTATGATTTATTTGCTGTTTTATGTGCATATAGCAACTCCTAAAATATCCGAGGAACTTTACTGAGAGCTAAAATAAGCCGGTCATATAAACAGTAATGCCACCTGCGCTCAGAGCGGGGTAAGCCAGATATCAAGTTTCAAGCTAGGGCAGGCGAGTGCTTCTGGGTAAATTGTTAGAGCAGAGTTCGATCAATTAAACCTGCACATGCAGTCTATACTTCAAACGAGAGCCCGTTAGCTGAGATTTGTAAAACGCACTAAATATTATTGCAAAAACCGTTACAGTTAAAACAAATAATTATAAACACTTTTTTCATGCATTCTGATTTTGCCCGAACATTCTATGGCTGCAGGGGGCTTCTGGCCAGCCCCAATAGTATAAAACACAAAGAGGAGTGACGCTGATAGGAATAACGTGAACTTCCCGATAAATCTTAGAGCGGCCACCGGAGTTTCATCAAGATACTTGGCTATCTGCTTGTAATTTGTTGACATAATTATAAGAAATGAAGAATAAATATATATTGCTCTAAACGTATTAGAATGTTGCCGGAGTCGAAACTATTTTATTGAAAATAAACATTTACTTGCACGTCACAGCCAAATAAAGACGACTGATTTCTTCAAAAAAAGTTGTCTTCGATATAAAAAGAAAAAAAAAAACTGTCCGTTTGTGCGACAAACAGGACACCGGCGTTCAACTTGTAAATTGCATCTTGTCGTTCATTGAAGTAACACAAACGCAGGTCTTTTCTGATAAGCGCAAGCGGTAGCGGTGATTCTCTTCGGGTTCGGCGTGATATATGCTTTGTTGACCTTGTGCCTACGACCAAGGCTATGTACCGGCACACCGTCCACAACCATAGTTCTATCACTAAAGTGCCGCAAGGTTGACACTCCTCAGTGCGCGAAACGTCTCTGGCTCTGTTGGGTCTAGTTTGTCTAGTGGAGACGAACGGGGCAGACCTTCGACATTTTCATGCCGGTTTCATAAATGCGCGTAAGCCAATTTAAGCAAGGGTCGCAATGCATCTGCAGTTATAAACACTTTCATTATCTATAGTTGCCGCCAAGAGCCCTGCCTTGTCACGGAAGTACCATACGAAAGATGAACTATTTGTTGGTGGCTATCTCTTTCACTTTCTTCTATCTTATTTCGTACTTCGTCCCCTGGAAAACTGTGTGCTGTCTTCGTTTAGCCCGTGATTTTAGTATAGTTATCTTTCCTCTCTTTCTCACATTAGTTCTATTTAAATGAAAAAAAAAAACACGTAGCTTACTCCTCTTCCGTGATTCTTTTCAGCGATTAGAATTTCCGGAATCGTCAAGACTAAAACAATAACGAGTTGAAAATTGAGGGAGAAATATAATAAAGAAACAAAACGCCGCACTTTGTCAAAGAATGAAACACTTGTTTGTACTTGTAAGCAAGGGGTCACTCAAATTTTCTACATCCACGTTTCAGTAATCGCTGCAGTTTTCAGCGTAGAAAGAAAGTACAGTGCCGCCTGCTTTGAGAGATAAGCGAGCGATATACCGCAACCGATATTTTTTCCCGTCACCGACCTCAACGTAGATTTATTGAAGATAACTCTGCCTCAGTTCAAAGCTTCTACTGCTTTGTTGACGCATATCCTTTGCCCATCTTCAAGGTCTCCGGCAAGCTTCATCGAAGACCATAAAGTACTTTAATACATTAACGAACAAATATATTCCGAAGGGCTTGAGAAAACTCCCTTACGAATGCCGTCTATCGGAAACCAAAGTCACCGTCACTCTCTTGCTGGAAAAACAGCGGAAAATTGAAGGATCGTACCGCAAACAGGCAAAGGGTTGGATACAGCATATAGCCTTGCAACGAGTTAGTCATGTGATCGCAATAAACCCTTATGTCTCAACTCTGACGAGTGGTGGGTAAACCTCAGGGAAGCCTTGTCAAGGCAACGTCTCATTGGGGGATATTTCAGCTGCTCAAGCTTGTGCCTCCAAGTGCCAATTTTAACGAGGTTGCACGTTAAGTCTCTGAGACATCAAGCTATATTCTGAGAAGTCAACGAGTATTTGTGATCGTTTTGGTGTATGGGAACGTCTGGGGCGATACCAAGGCTCTAATATAAACGAGGACATCGTGCACTCAGCCACGCGGATTTACACCGACTACATCGCCACTGTTCCGGGCAGTTCCCAAAAAAAGAAGGACGCTGTAATCATTACGGAGGGTAGGAAACAACATATCTTCGTCAATCTTCACATGACGAGCTCTATCCGTGAAGCATACCAGCTCTTTCAGAAAGGCAGCCCGGACTACAAATTAGGACTGACAAAGTTTTATTAGCTGCGACGAAAATGGGTTAACCTAACGGCTTTCGTAATAATATTTAAGGGTCTTTATATTTCTCAAAAATCGGGCTATCCCGAATAAACTAGGCTTCATTTGCAAGTTTACTTAGCCGCACCCTGCTCTATCGACTTATCCAGTAAGAACACTGGCCTGCCCGGGCATAAATCATGATATCTGCCTCGCTCCTGTCTGAGTGCAGTTAGCTTTACTGTTGAGATGACCGGCTTATTTTAGCCCTCAGTAACGCCGCTCAGATATTCCAGAAGTTGCTATTCTAGCATCGACGAAAATGCGTTGCAAAAAGATGTGCCGGCACCGTGCCAAGGCTCATGGATTGGATGGTGAATTGGTATCCGCGGTGCACGAGAGATGGCGCCGCGCGAGATGAAAAGATTTCATATTTTGTCCCGCGAAAGGTTCTGTCTTGTTTTGTTTACCCTTCACGACGGCTGTGAGCATATATAAAAGCAAATAAATTCTGGTAAAATAGCTCTCAAAACATCTGTTGTTATTGAGGCCGCCACTGGATTACCGTGAAGCCATCATAGGGGAAATGATGATTGATCGACAGGCCGAAAATTGGAACAGTTAGCTGGTTGTTTCTAAAATACTGCAAAACTCTGATACCCAAAACTTATATCGAGTAATTCTAGACCTCATGGGCTATCAAATAAAAATTATTGTTTTTTCATTGATTTTAATTTTTTAAACTGTTATATTTGTAACAAGCTTGAAGCTAGACAATGTTTTCTTTCGTAAACCATGCCAAGATATAAATCACGCCACCGACATCGTATGATAAAGGCTCGGCATTGATTCTTGTTTCATGCCATTATCTTCATTGGTTTGATTACTAAGGTAATTTGAATTGGCGGCAAAATTCCTCCAAGTAGCATGTTCGGTGTTTTATACAAAAATAACTATAAAACCTAAAATGCACTGTTTAATTTAGAAATAAATATCCCGTAACATTCTCTGCAGCGTTAAACAAATTTGCTACTTAACCCTTTTCTGACGAGATATTCAAAACGTGCTTAAAACATAGTTTTTTTAAGTTAATATAATTTAACAAGATCAAATAAAATAACATAGCCAAAGTAAAAAGAAAAGCTTAACGTAAATTTGCAAGTAATAGCTTTGTTGCCTGTGGGAAACACCAGGCAAAATTCCAAAAAAAGGCTCCCTTGTGTAAACTGTTTGGGTCACTATAAAATGTGATTAATATATGCGCATACGATAGCCTCAAGCAAAATGGTCACCCATCAAAAAATATTTGTGGCAAGAGAAATAACCTTGTCCTTATTTTTCACCGTTCTGCCGTTTCTGGTTGACGCGTATTTGCGCGCCCAACTTTATTTTTTGCGCTAACTGTTTACGTATCTTTTTACTCGATTGCATTGTAGTTCAGATCTTCAGGACCAGACAATCAGAAACAAAAAAAAAAACGCATTAAAACAAAAAAAATATTAAACAAACAATAACTTTTCTTTTTCGTGGTGTGTTGCCCGTTGGCAACTCTCGTCAACAAACAAAAGCCAACAGTCTTCAAATGGCGTCAGAACTTGGTAAAAAAATCAAATTGAGTTTTTTACACATTTAGTTTTCTAGTAATTCGTATTTTGCTTTCTGTGAAACTGTTCGGCTCTAATTTTCAGGACGGTTTTGTAAATCGGAGAGATAGCGCTACCACATACAATTGCTTAATAAAATCCGAAGACCCTTCTCCCGGCAAATTTTGTCATTACAAATGAAGCAACCGTGCAGTATAAATAAATATAAAACTTTTATAGTAATCACGAATATTTCGAAAGCTTCTTCATCTCACAAAATACATATTTCGACACACGCACAAATGTACCTTGCTAGTGTATGGGGGTGTGAAAATATACTATTTTTAAATTGGCTATATTAGATGCGTTTTATTTGGCGTTGAAGTTAACCTGTGCGAACTACAAACGAAATGCAGCTAAGGAGCTCCGGAAGTTTCACAAACTCCGTTGTGCTGAAAGGCCGCTTGGCAATAATGCCCATATTCAGTTGCCATGAGGCGAAGTATGTATGATCAATTGTAAAGCATATTTTATTAGATTTCAAAGGAATTTCAGATGCCCTAAATGCTGTAGTTGCCTCAGTAGATCAAATTGTTTAAAGTGAAGCTGAGGTAGTTTTGGACAAGATAAAAATACAAATCAAATCTCCATGATTTACATTGGTGTTTTGCGACTGCTATATATACATATCAGTGCAAACGATGCGATTATTTCTTGCGTGTCGTCTATTCCTGTATCTTGGCGTTTGTAGTTCAAATGCGCGTTACAGATGACACAAAAAGCTAGGGGAACACAATTGGCAATAGTTTGTTCCCTGACTATTAAGATAAACTTCAGTATTTATTTAAGCCCTCAGGTTGTAAACCTAGGGTTGTGAGTAAAAACAGCATCATCTAAAACATAGTGTATTGGCATAATTACCCACTATTGCTTTAGTTGAACAACTTGCTATCGTATAGTTCAGGGCAAGACCAAAAGTTACGAGTCAGGTATTTCGTTCAAAAATGTAAAAAAAATGGGTCACGCGTGATGCAGCAGCGCTCTAGTTGCAGGGACATTGCGATTCCTTCCTTGCTCTCTACAAGCAAAAATAAACGGCTGCGCTGCCATTGCCAACTTCAGCGAAGGCATGAGGCATACGGCTCTTGTACTTACGCAGCTGGCGCTTTCCGGCACTGAACTAGAACAAGCGGTTAAACCCTCTTTATAAAAGCCATCTGCACTCAGAATAAACAACTGCTGAACGCGCTGCTAAGCGAAATCTCCGAAGAAACCACCAACGATTAGACATTTTTTTTTATCCAATGTGAGTGAATTTCAGTTCTTGTGTCACACTCGTTTTGTCATTCCCGTTGTTTCGGTTACACGCATACCTGTTCAATTTTTTTTAGATTAATTGTTCGAAAAACATTGAATACAAATTTGTGGGCAGATGCGCTAAAGTTTGAGTCATTTGCGGCTGAGTCAGCTCATAAGAAATAATCATTCAAAGTTAATACCACATAATGAGTGCTCGGCATAATTTCAACCCATATTTTCATAAATACGATGGCCAATGAAACGATACTTGTTAGAAGTATGGATGTTATAAGAATTTACAAGCAAGCTACTAAGATTATGACAAGAACTTACGAGACTACTTTAGAGGAAATCGAATGTTGTACAAATTTCGTTTCACGAGCATGCGGACGGGTCACGGTGTTTGCTTGAAGAACAATTTTTTTAACATAATGTAAAATAAATATCGTTAAGTTTCAGGGAAAAATAACTTTACAGAAGGGCGAAAATGTAGATTCCTTAGCTATTATTATCAGAAAACCAAAGCTTTTTTTCAATCGCCGACTTCCAAGTAGCGAAGATATCCAAAGTTTCATTATTCTCCTATAAAACGAACGTAACTAGTGAAGAGGACGTTCAGCCGAGAGCTTGGCTACTATAGAGAAGCTGTTGCAATTGTTCAGAGACGTCTGTGTGGTTTGCCACTCAAACAACGAAAGCCCCCCTTCCGTCAGACAATTCAAGACTTATGAAGATTCAATACAAAATACAATACAAAAAACATCTTTATTTACTTTCTTTGAAAATAATGCAATATAAAGTCCACATAAGCCAAGAATGGCTTGTGCGTGGGACACGACAGGAGCCTCTGCTTTTTATATCACAGATAACTAAAAACAAACAAAACATACCAATACTAGTATATATTACTAGAGTTCCACCTCCTTTTACAGCTTATATTAGTTCCTCTAATTTGATGAGTACACATGTAAAACCCATCCAATCATATTGAATTAGCATTTTTATATTGTGAAGGAAAGTAGAATTCGCGACTTAGATGATAAGTCTAATAACAGAACAGAAAATATAACCTTTTATATTCTGCGTCTTCGGGGATACTCATCGGTTATACCTATTACCTTTTAAGGATCGTTTTTTCCCTGTTCAATTATCCACCTTTTTGCTATTTTTCATTCTAGGGAATTTTATTTTTAGTAGCTCATCCGGTAATGTATTTTAAAGCTTAGGTATGTAATAGTTCTTGTGGCCTCTCCATATATTGTTCTTTTAAATGGTTCTACAATTTTTTTATTGGGTCTTCACGTCCTTTCTTTTTTCATTTTCGCGCCAATAGTTATTGTTGAAAAATATTTTATATTAATATCATACTTCCTTTGATCTAAGAAACGTAACATTCCTAATTTTTTACGCTTATAATCTGAGAGAATAGTTTCTTCGCTTCGGTAACCAATATTCCTAACTATCCTTTTTTGAATCGATTCTATCTTTAGTTGTAAATACTTGGCACAGTGCCCATAAACTGTTAATCCATACTGAAGTACGGATTTACCCAGTGCATTGTATATCATTTTAAGTATGGATCGCGGTACTTGTTCTTGGATATTGTACATATATGCCATTAATACCCTTAATGTTTTCCAAACATGGTCTATGCGACTATCCCATTTAACATGTTTGTCTATGTGCATACCCAGGTATTTTACATTATCAGCGTATTTTAGCGGGATGCACGAGCAGTTGTCGCAGTTCTGATCATGCATATTGATTGGAAATTAATTTACAATTTTCTTTCTTGGATCTCTAAAGCATATTACGTGCGTTTTAGGAACGTTAACGATTATTTGGTTTTTACGGTACCATTGAATAATGTTATGTATATCATCTTGTATAGTCATTGCCGCTACTTCGTAATTTCTATGTGCGTATACAATTACCGTGTCATCTGCAAATTGAAGGAGCTTACTTTTTAAGCTAACCTGTGCCACCTCGTTAACATATATATTTAAAAGTAGTGGACCGAGGACTGTACCTTGTGGTACTCCTTGTTTTACCTTAATTTCCTTGCTTTCGTCGTCTCCTTTGCATATCAGAGTATAGTCGTTGAAAAGGAGAAAAGGGCGAAAGCAACTCAGTTGTTCTGCCTCCAGAGCGAGCTGTCTAGCTTCTACAATGCTTTGGGGTCTTGTGTACCTCGAGCACACGCGCGCAGTCCAAGCACGGCGGAAGGCATGGAGAGCCTGATGGAAGTCGGGTGTTCAAAGAACACGCCCTACTTTTCTGACTTGTTTTTACTTAGTATATGTAGCGACGTCCGCTTTGTAGTTCACTAGCATAGTCTTCAAACATTTGCAATAATTATCATTCCTTCCTCAGTGCAGGGACACGACGTGATGGACATATACAAAAAAAATATTTTCACAATTAAACAAAAGGCAACATTTTTAAACTTTGCTCGTTTTTTTTTTAATTTTATATTAGGTACAGCCTTTAAAAATGTATACGTAAAAAGAACACCTCTTTTTAGCTCAACATTTGGCTGTTTGCATAAAGCTAGAAATAGGCTAAAAAACGAGAATAATTATTTTGTTAAAAAAATATTTTTACTTATCTGTTCCTTTTTTAGTGATTAACTAGATATAAACCGTAAAGGATCTGTATTTAGACCGAACACACCTTGTCTTGTTGATTTGAAACCGCACGAACACCGGTAGCTTGGCAAAAAACGGAAGAGCTCTAATTCTCGACGTGCTTTGGTATCGTTTAAAAAAAGGTAAAAAAAAGAAAACAAGCTCCACGCTCGCCGTCCGCGAGCGCAGGCCTCGGCCTCGTTTGCCTGCTGCCAACCTGTTGCTCTCCTCTTCTTCGCTCTCACTCAACCAGTTTGGTCTAGTTTTCAACCCTATCCCGGCCTCTAAATGAATCACGTGCCGACTTCCAGCGGATAAAGGCGTTAAACTGGTCGGTCGGTTATCAATCTATTTTGAAGCCTTACTTGACAGGACCGTATGTTGTCGCCTTTTCCTCTGTGAGTCTTCAGCAGTCGTCGCGTTTGCCGAAATTGCCTAGGTGCATTACTCTAATGCACAATAACGACATCTTCAGCGCTTAGAGTTATGCAGTAGCTTGTTACACATGGTGCGCAGATCGAAGCTGCTGCTAGTATTCTTGCTGCAAGCGTATTCGAAAGTTGTCACTTAAGCATCATTGATACCTAATCCTCTTCAGTAAACCTGTTTTTTTTTTTTACTTTTTTTTCATTGGTGTTTCGTCTTTGTTGTTGAGCCGTTCAAGCACGGCAATCTTTTTTCAAGAAAGATTCTCCTGGGCCTATCGGCATGGGCTCGGTGGCGCCCGTTATATTCATTATGAGAGGTCGGGAGTTGACTATTCCTTTAACGTCGGTCAAAACACTGAACAATTCTTCAACGGTTAGAAAAGCCGTTCCCAGCACTTTTCGTGTGGTGTTCTTAACCCACCAGCCTCCCGACCATGAGGCGCTGGGAACAATGAGCTTCGAGTAATTCGGCTGTTTGCCAGATAAGACATGGAAGCTTCGTCTTGAATCGCTCTAAGCAATGCATGTAGGTCGTTCGATGCCTTCTTGAAAGTCAGTGCGTCGTCTGTACATATCGTTGTTGGAAATCCTTTCAGTGCCGTGAAAGACAGAAAGACCATTAAAAACACTTTTTTAGACATCGCAGAGACAAGTTCAAGATGAACCCCATAAAATATTGCGCAAGCGAAAAGTGCGACGTATGACTTCAGGCTACCGCGTGCTACCCTGACGTACAAGGGACCCGCAACATCTACGCCTACAATATCAAAAGGCGCGCCTTGCGTGAGTCGGTCAAAGGGAAGTGGAGCCGTTTGCGTCTGTCTTAGCATTAAGGCGGAACCTCATACACAAAGAGTAGCTGAATATCACTTTCTTTACCAAATCTTCTTTCTCCTATAATCGAAACCATTTGTCGGAGTTGCGCCAACGTTTCTCGTCCTCCACCATGAGGAAATTGTGTGAGTGCTTTCTGTATAACCAGGGTTGTGAAGTGATTCTTACTTGGCATTATAATTGGATGTTCACGTTTTCCAATGCTAGTAGCATCTGAAGCCTGCCTCCAACTTGGAAGAAATTGTCTTTTTTACGAAAAGGGACTCATCTCTCTTAGAGTCGACTGCTTCTGAACGTTTTGTTTCTCTAAGAGGCATTTTAACTCGCATTAGTAAATACTTTTCTGAACGTTGTTAATTAACAATTGTTTGACACCAGCTGTCTCCCCGGCACTCAGGGGTCCACTAGAAGGTTTGCCATTTCAACAGTTTGTCAGAAACCGAATACATCAAGTCTTCACTCTTAAAGCCAGATGAACTTCACTGTACCTCGTCAGATGCAACAACGCTTCAGGTGTTGTTTTCAAGCTCACATACCACTGCTTTCTTCTCTTTTTTTTAACAAGCCTGTGTCTTCTTCGTTACTCAACCTCAGATTATGTCATTTACTTTCGTGTTCCGTCAACTACTTTTGTCCTGACCACTATCTCGACACCAGTCGGGAACCTGCGATGCAACGGGTAAACAACTGGACAGTATCTCCAACGAGAAGGATCAGTGTCTCTTTGTATCATCGTAGCTCGGTTAGTCATAAAGGTCTTCCACTTGCTAGGGTTGCTCTTGATCCATGCAAGTGTGATGGAAGAATCCATTCAAAATTTATATTCGTACGAAATGTCTGGGATGGTCTTTTCAAATGTGTGTGCACTCTCAATGCGATGAAGCCTCCTATATGTTTCAGGCCAGGAAGCGCATGCCCCTCGATTGGAGAAAAAGGAGCTTTCTTGCAAATAAAATTGTAGGTCGTTCAGGTGGCGATGATGTCTTTGTTACGCACGCGGCAGCTCCATACCCTTACAAAAATGTCATATATGGACTTATATTAAAAAATTCAGATATGAATATATAAGGAATTGGGCAGATATGGCCCGATATGCATAATCAGGCCTTATCTGGATGGATATAGTCATATCTGCCCAATTCCTTATATACCCATATCTGCCCAATTCCTTATATATCATATATAGACTGCTTTATATGATCCCGTGTTTGGGCCTGGCAAATAGGGTACCCACCCCATATAAAGCAATTTTCAAGTGATGCTCCTTCTAGCATCACATGAAAATTATTGCCATGGGGCAGGTACCATACTTTCCAGGTCCAGACATGGGATCATATAATGCATTTCTATGAATATCCACAAAATATACATTTTACTGCTATCCCACACTGCCAAACGTGTGTTTACGTAGATATATCTACAGAATAGGCCACTGACTAATCTTTATTGGCCTGGATCGGAATTTGTCATTTTGACAAATATGTATGCTACAAAGATAGAATGCAGGCGATCGCTAGTTAGGAAACATTGTAACATATCATTCGACGTCGGAAAGTCACAGCCCTTTTGGCGGGATTGGTTGTCGAGGGAGCAGACCGAGAATATGGTTTGCAAAAAACGTTTTATACATAAAAGCGCCAAAACTCTAAACAAGTACTTCCCCCGTTCAAGAAAAAATGATAAGAAACAAAACTGTAATATAGCACGGACAACCATTAAAATAGACTAAAAATGTAATAGCACAAACACACCTATTAAAATAAAACAAACGGAAGGCAACAATTAAGCTGTAAACTATACGAAAGTTCCAAAGTCGTTGATTCCTACTCACAGAGTCACAGTTCTGATTCAACTCTCCGGTCGAGCACAGCAGTTTTGACAAGGGCTTGCTTGCTAGCCTCGTCGTTGAAGTCCTTCCTTGCAGCGTGTGATGTTCAAAGTCCCCCAGTCGCTCCTCGCTGGCCTTGTTTTTCCGTTCGGTCGCCAAATCATCCCGTGTGATTAACACGCCGCACACACACGCACACACAGACACCGTTGTTCGCCGGAAGCAATAAAAGATGAAAAGGTCATTACTGCTCCTTGAACACGATGAGGTCACCACTGTTTCCCGGACTAGAAAATGACGAGGGCATCATATATTTAACTAAAACCTCATAAAAATTAAAAATAACATAATGAACACATAAGAAACAAAAACACAAAGGACTAAATCATGAGAAAAAAAAATGAAATAATGAACACACAAGTAAAAAGAATAAAAACACGAAGGACTTAGACAGACAGCCACTTTTGTTCAGTTAACAATGACGTTTAATTCTGATAAAAAATATTCCTGCTGCGCTAAAGATCACCAATATGGTGTGTAAACTAGGCGACCTTGAGCAAAGCAGGAATATTTGTGATCATAATCAAATGTCATTGCGAACTCAAAAAGTGTGGCTGCCTGCGTAAGTCCTTCGTATTACTATTTTTCTGAATTCCGTGTTCATTATTGTGGCTGTTTGGGACCAGGCGGAACTTGGTGGTGCTTTTTCCATTCTGACCTTACTTCGGACAGCTTCGTACCCATAGGAAAACCCACTAGCCTCTCTGCACAATCCCACTCCTTCTCAAAAAAGAAAAAATGGTGTATATGTTTATACAGTCGGAAGTTAGTTTGCCTCAGTGGGCGTCTGCTGTCTCAGCTGTAGATGAGTAATTTAGCCAGCGCGGTACAACCGCTAGCCTGAGGTCTTTAACGCGCACCACGCAGTAGTGATACACAACCGCACGCCGGTACGATGCTCATCCAGATCGAAACGGGCAGGGGCGGGGATCCACTCCTCCTCCTTGGAGATACCCTCCGTGTATGCTGTAATTGGAAGAAAAAAATAAACACAAGAATCAGCCCACATACACATTATTAGCAACATTGCTTTGTAATAATTGTTCTAAATAGGCCCCTGGCTCAGGACCAAAACAACACAAGACTTTTTTTTGTGCGATGTATAGGTTTGGCACAAACGATTTGGCCCGCATTTCGCTGAACATACCCTGTATAATATAACCTTAAAGTTAGGGTGACCCTATTCCTCAAGGTAGAAAACGGGACATCTCAGCCAGTGGAAGAAGGGGTACTAAAGATATAGATTGGTCGAAAAAAATTAATGAAAGAACTGCTCTTATTTCAAAACGTTACCATATTGCACTAATGCCTCAGGGCCTAGGGAACAGTCACACTCACGGTTCAGTTGCATGCACTCATTTGGAAGGTCCTGCTTCGGGTCCATCGTTGGTGTGGGAGTATTTTGCCGACAACCGAAGTTTCCTAAGCAGGACTTTATCCGGCAAGACTCGGTTGTAAAAGTCTTCCCACATATATATGTGAAGTTCAATCACACATGAGTGCTATATCCGGTAGCTCAAGAAATATTTCTACACTCGCGTCTTCGCGAGAGAATGAGTGTTTGTGGGCAAGAACAGTTCTAAATCTTACTCTCTTGGTAAAGTTTTGTAAGTACCTACGGTAATTTTTGTAAAATATACTCTTAACGAGTAGACATAGTTGCGGTTCGCTTTAACTCACATGGTTCTTTATTGGGACAAAAAACGGGACATGGTTCTTCATTGGTACAAAAAGACGGGACGGCAGAAGCAGACCTCAAAAACGGGACTGTCCCGGCCAAAACGGGACGTCTGGTCACCCTAGTTAAAGTGCACCATTACGATTTCGGCGTACTTTACACCAACATTGTGCTTCCTATGTGCATGACATTTAAAAGCCAAATCCGCGAACACTTCACAATAATTGATGCTTATTAAGCCGTGTGCTTTATGAGGGGCCCTTAGGTTTAAAGCATCCGAAGTGCGCGTCCGTCTGCATTTGCACAGTATACAGAAAAGGGGAGAATGCGGCCGGGACTGCTGCTTTCACTCCTTTCAGCATATAGCTCAAGGATTCCCTAAACATTGCTTATAGAGGGCATTTCACTGCGCAGAACGTAAAAAGACAAGCTTGAAGGTCGCACAGGCAGTCTAGAAAACCGATTACATCGCGTTATTTTTTTCTTTGCGCCATAAAACGTTGTGTAATCATAATCATATCATCAATGGGACTACAGAAGGTTGCATTAAAGTTCCCAATTGGGTCTGTTTTATACTGCACAGCCACTGTCTGTACACAAGTCAACTAGCTCTACACATACCGCTCAGCACACCACTGCTAGGCTGAATCAGATAGGTGTCACACTTGCCAAGCTTGAAGTACAGTCGTGATCTATACGAAGGTGAACAAGCAATCATCGACTGCCCAGTACTGGGAGCATCATGCAGCAGCTGACTTGCTCTCCTTTTCAAATGCCTTGCGAACCAAGTGTGGTAAGTCGTCTGATAAGGAGAGAACGTCACCATGGACAGCACTGAGCAGTTGATACTCACCTGTCTACCTTCATATGTATCAAGTCTCTACCTGGCCGAAGTAGCCAGTGTGTGTGCAGCACAAACGGCTGTATTGAAATCTCAAGAGGATAAAAGTTCAGAACAGGCTTGGTAAGGTTTCACATTGCAAGTATGCCCATGCAAATTTAACTTTCTAAAACATAAAAATGCATTTTAAATTGTCACCCAGGACAAGCTGCTCTTACACAGCTGTATATATAAGGCAGCTTACCATCAACAACCTTTGCAGACTGCCATGGACTGGAACCTTGGCCTAGTCGATGCTAGCTTCTGTTCGGCGAGGGCTGCACTCAGTAGAAAGGTGAAAAATGTGCTGTAGATCATGTGAAACAACCAAACAAAAGCAATCCCAGCATGCACAATTCGCTTGAGGCACTGACAAATAAAAATCAAAGGTTGGGTCAATTATGTTAACGCAATATACTTCAAACACGTACCATGAGTGCTGGCAAGATATTTGCTGCCTTCAATCTAGATAAGCTTGTAAATTTACATGCTAAATAACAAGTAACTTAAAAGCTGAAATATATTTCGATGGAACTACAAAAACCGAAGACTAGCTCTGCAAATATAGTGCTATCTAGTACACCATAATTGAGTAGAATCGGATTACAGCGTCCCCCTTACAAAGACTGGAGCAAAACAAGTATAGACTCTGCCGTGCCACTACAACATAAACAATGGTATTGTGATCTCGTGGAGATCAGAGTTCGGAACAAGTGTGACAGGTTTTGGCACGACAAATATGCCAATGTCATTATTCATTTTTGCATAATCTACGGAGACAGTGCAGGGAAACAATCACACACCAGATACTCAAAAAGACAAGCACACGCGCTGAACTTATAACACTTGTTTATTCGACTACTTCATTCTTCTCTTCAACGTCTAGGTTGACATTCCAGATCGTGATAAGCAGAAGAAATAGCACGAAATACAAGAAAAAAGCGAAAGACAGGAGAAGAGAAAAGGAAAAGACAAAAGAAAAAAGTAAAAAACGAAAAAGAAAACCCTTACAATTCATCCCTCTCCCTCACCGCTATCCTTTAGATAGAAATTGGAGCTCTTTGGTCGACAGCGCTATAGAAGGACTACATGCACACTTGTCCTTCAGATGCTCTATTCTTTGCGCTTTCATTATTTCTCTTGTCAGTGTGTCTCAAACCCTATCTATTACGGAACAAGTTTCAAAATGTGCTACACAACCACAATCCGGACAGTAGATTCCCAAGTGTCCAGCGACAACTCGATGGGTATTATAAAAATGCTCCCTGAAACAATCATTCAAACACCCGCCAGTCTGGCCTACATGCTCCTTACCACACCACTTATGTAGACCAGACTGGCAGGTGTTTAAATCATTGTTTAAAGGAGCATTTTTATAACACCCACTGAGTCGCCGCTGGACATTTGGGAACCCACTGTCCGGAATGTGGTTGTGTAGCACATTTTGAAACTTGTTCCGTAATAGGTAAGAGTCGAGACACATTGACAAGAGAAATAATGGAAGCGCAAAGAATAGAGCATCTGAAGAACAAGTGTGTAAGTAGTCCTTCTATAGTGCTGTCGACCAAAAAGCACCAATTTTTATCCTAAGGATAGCAGTGAGGGAGAGGGATGACTTGTAAAGGCTTCCTATTTTAGTTTTTGTTTTTTTTTTTGTTTTCGTTTCTTTTTTTTGTGCTGTTCTTCGTTTTTTTCTTGTATTTTGTGCTATTTCTTCTCCTTATCACGTTCTGAAAAGTCAATCCAGACGTTGAAGAGAAGAACAAAGTAGTCGAATACACGAAAGTTTTAAGTTAAGCGCATGTGCTTGTCTTCCCGAGTATCTGGAGTACGATTGTTTCTCAGCGCTGTCACCGTAGAATACGGTTCACCAACTCGCCCAAGCATCCATTCTATCATTTCTGCAACATTAAAATGACTCTGAAAGTGCAAGCACCTACAGGGTGTATTCACGCAAGTCTTGCAAGTGTTGAATTGTAGGTAATGATGATGATGATGATGATTCACGGTTTAATGGCGCAAAAGCGACGAAGGCCATGCTGCGCCAAACTACAAGACTAATGCGACTCGCAGTAATAGAAATTGAGAGCACACATGAAGCTGATGTTTTTTATATATTTATGGTGAACAGAAAATGCAGTACTTAAATTTTGTGTAGAAGGCCACTTGCTTGCAAAAAGTTGAGGACCCGATTGAATGGAATGATGGGATGCTCGCCTAAAAAAAGGGTTGGATGGAAAGGAATTTGATATGTAAAAAGCTCTGGAAAATAGGCAAGCCGGTTCTGCTCAAGGCCTGGACAGGCACACAAAATATGCAAAATTGTCAGAGGTTCACCGCAATGCTCGCAGCTTGGAGCGGCTTCTCCACAAAGAAGATGTCCGTGAGTCAGGAAGGTGTGGCCAATTCTAAGACGGCACAAGAGAACCTCATGAAAACGGTTTTTACAAGATGAATTCTCCCACAATCCCAAAACTGGCTTAATAGCATGCAGCTTATTTGCACTCTCTAGGTTCCACTCAGATTGCCAAGCATCGAGGAGAGCTTTCCTAAGGAGGGGTTTGATATCTTGAAAGGGTATGCCCCGTTGGGTTTCTAGGAGATTGCTCGCGGAGGTAGCCAGCTGGTCTGCTTTCTCATTGCCTTTGATCCCAACATGGCTTGGGATCCAGCAGAATTTGATAACGAACCCACGCTCTAAGCAGCGATTGATTTTATAGCGTATTAGCTTAGCGAGCATGTTTTTTGTATCTCTTACAGAGCAGAGGGCAACGATGACACTTTGGGAGTCTACAAAAAGAATTGCCTTCATTGTTTTGCTGGTGATGATATGCTCTATTGCAAGGAGAACACCGTATAGCTCCGCAGTAAAAATACTAGCCATGCAGCCAAGCCGCTGGGCCTGTACGAAACCTTCAGAATAAACAGCCGATCCCACTGCAGAAAGAGACTTGGAGCCATCTGTATAAAAGTGAGTATAGTCGTCATATTTATTTTGTAAGTCAAGAAATTCTTGCTGAATAAGCAGAGGGGAGACATTATGCTTGCTATACCGTGTGAATGACCAGTCGCATGATACTGGAAGCATTGTCCAAGGGGGAATACTCTCTGCCTTTTGGAGAAGGTTAATGCCATGAAGGTCTAGACCAAGAGATGACTGATCCCTGTGAACACGAAAACTCAATGGCCGCACAATGCTTGGTTTATTTTCAAAAAGACGAGCACATTGAGATTGCTGAAGAGCAAAAAAGGTTGGATGGTGAGGATCCGACAAAATCCTGGAAGTATAGCTCAAGCCCAGGTACTGCCGTCGCTTGGAAAGGGGCATCTGGTGAGAGTCCGCGTACAAGCTTAAAACAGGCGATGTCCGAAATGCACCCGTAGCAAGGCGCAGGCCAAGGTGGTGTACCGGGTCCAACATCTTCAGGGAGGATGGTCGCGCTGAGTTGTACACGACGGCACCATAATCAAGACGGGATCGTACCAAAGCGTTATACAAGCGTAGCAGGCATAGTCTGTCAGAGCCCCAAGTTTTATGTGACAAAATTTTCAGGATGTTTAGGGATTTCAGGCACTTTTGTTTCAGTTCCTTTAAGTGAGAGATAAAATTCAACTTCTTATCAAATATGACTCCTAGAAACTTATGCTCGGCTTTAACTGGTATAGGTGCTCTGTTCAATTCCAACACAGGATCAAGAGACAGCCCTCGTCGAAGAGAAAATGGAACGCACACCGTTTTTCCGGAAGAAAACCTGAAGCCATTTTCGTCGGCCCACTTACTGATCTTATTAATTGCAAGCTGGAGCTGGCGTTCACAGCTGGACAGATTACAAGAGGAAAATGATATCTGTAGGTCGTCGACATACAATGAATGTTCAATGGAAGGAGGCAGTATTTGAGCGAGGGTGTTAATCTTTAAAACAAATAATGTGACACTCAGGATGCCCCCCTGAGGAACCCCATTTTCTTGAACAAATGTGTCCGATAATGTGGTGCCTAGTCGAACCTGGAAGGTCCGCCCAGTCAGAAAAGCTTTTATACAACGCAACATGCGGCCCTGTACTCCGCAGGCATAAAGGTCTCGCATGATTCCATATCTCCAGGTCGTGTCGTAGGCCTTCTCCAAGGTCAAAAAACACAGACACACAGTGCTGCCTCTTTACAAAAGCCTCCCGGATCCTCGTCTCGAGGCGCACAAGGTGATCTAGAGTAGACCGGCCTTGGCGGAAACCACACTGATTGTTATCAAATAGGTTTTGTTCTTCAAGAATAAACACCAGCCGTTTGTTGATAAGTCTTTCGTACGTCTTACCAAGACAGCTCGTAAGGGCAATTGGGCGGTAGCTCGAGGGAAGAGTGGGGTCTTTGCCAGCTTTCAAGAGGGGTATAACATGTGCTCTTTTCCAGGATTCAGGGAAGTAAGCTCTTTCCCAGCGAAGGTTGAAAAAACTAAGCAGATGTTCTAGGGGCAGCTTACGAAGCATCTCATAGTGGATGAAATCAGGACCTGGGGCAGACTGTTTCCTGATGTCAAGAGCCAACTCTAGTTCACGGAGCGTAAAGGGCTGGTTGTATGGTGTAGAGGTTGCCCCCGACATAACTATTCGCTCGCATTCTGCTTTCATTTTGAACTGTTTAAAGGTGGCACTGTAGTTTTCAGAACTCGAAACGCTCTGGAAGTGAATGCCAAGAGTATTGCCCAAGTCTTTCAGTGATGTGGGAACAGTCTTGAACAATGGAGGGATAATAAAACAGCGGTAATCCCCCTTGATTTTGCGATAACGGTCCCACACCTCCTTTGCGGGGACAAAGCTGTTCAGTGAGGAGACATATTTCGTCCACGATTTCTTTTTTGCTTTTTTCTAGTCCAGCGGGCTTGAGCTTTTCGCCTTTTGAATTCGATATTGTTGTCTATGGTGGGGTACCGTCGAAATATGCCCCAAGCTTTGTCTTGTTTCTTCATTGTCGTGGAACATTCTTCAGTCCACCATGGCTTGCACTTTCTTGGTAATTTCCCAGAGGTGCGAGGAATAGATTGTTCTGCAGCCTTAATTATCTTCTCAGTAACATAAGCTGTAGCATCATCTGGGGACAAGACTGATAATAAAGAAATATCAAAAGTAGCAGATGAGCAGAACAGTTCCCAATCCGCTTTCTCAAGGCGCCATCTCGGCGCACATTCTAAAAGAGTACTAAGAGCAGCAAGGCTCTCTACGACAATCGGGAAGTGGTCGCTCCCAAATGGGTTTTTAAAACCTTCCAAGAAAAACAAGGAAACAGAGATGGCGATGATAAAGATAAATCGATGCAGGTGAAGGAGTTATGTGCGTCACTAAAAAAGGTTGGAGATTTCGTGTTTAAAAGACAAAGATTCGATGACAATAAAAGTCGTTCCATGAGTTCTCCACGCGAATCAACTCGTAAACTGCCCCACATGTTGTGATGAGCATTAAAATCCCCTAATATTAAAAAGGGTTGTGGTAGTTGGGCAATGAGCTTTTGAAACTCACGCATGTGCACTGTGATCTGTGGCGGAAGGTACAATGAAACAACGGTGATTAAACGGTCTGTCAGAACCCTCACAGCCACTGCCTCGAGCGGAGTGTCCAGGGGCACCTCGGCACATGCCACCCCTCTCTGCACAACAACTGCCACACCACCGGCTGAATGAGATGATGGGCGGTCTTTACGAAAAGTGTGATAGGACCGTAAAACATTTGAATGACTGGAATTCAAATGAGTCTCCTGCAAAGCCAGAGCTATCGGTCGTAGCTCACTAAGAAAGAAACTAATGTCATCAATGTTGCGTAGGAGACCTCGACAGTTCCATTGCATAAAAGAGAGATGACCCATAAAAATTATTTAAAATCAATAAAAAGTTCTGGGCAAAAGTGCATAAAAATATCGGTGTGGCAGCCTTTTAGTGAAATCCCCTAAAAACGCATAATAAAGTTAAAAAGATACCTATATATAGTTAAGCTAATTTTCTTTCGGAGCTAAAATCCGAGGGATATTTCTTTTCTTCTAGCATTGTCCTTCTGTCGTTCTGCGGGCTCACCCGCGGAAGAAGACAAGGACTCCGCTCCCGAAGGAAGCAAGTCGTCATCTGAACCTGGACTGGCCTCTTCCATTTTCTCTTCCATTGATACCTCTGGGCCCTTCAACGAGACTGCCTCGTCAGAGTGACCCGGCTTTCTCGGATTGTCGGTCAAGCGAGTGGGCTGTGCCCGGCCTGTGCCTGACGGGCCGGCAGGCACCTGGGATGCCTGCGCTGGTTTTTTTAGGGGTGCAGAGGAAGCACTGCCTGCCTTCGAGCATGAAGGCACAGGGGTGGCAGTTTCCATGCTACCCTCAGTGGATGGGAGAGGTTCCGTCAGTGACACGTTGACCTCCATGGCCTCCTCCACCCCCTGTGTAGAGGAAGGAGGGGATCCCTTTCGGACTTGGGAGCGGGTGGGGTCAAGCTCCACCCGAACCTTCGGGGCCAGGCGTTGCGGAAACGCCTTGGACTTCGTGAGCTTCTGTAAGGCCTCAGGCGTCTGAGATCCCACAGAAGTCTCTGTGGGGGTGAGGGGTCTGGGTGGGCACTCAGTGTCTCGAAGACTATACTGGGTACCCACATGATGCCTTTGACAGCGACCTAGTCCCCCTGACGGCCGCCTCGGCGTACGTTCCTCCTTGAAGGAATGAAAAAGCGTTTTCGTGCTTCATGGTAGGTCAAGTTTTCCTTTGTTTTTAAGGTTAAAATTTCTTTCTCCTCTTTAAACTTTGGACACGATCGCGAGTAAGCAGGATGGGCACCAGTGCAGTTGATGCACTTAGGGGTTGAGCTACCACACGTATCTGTTGGGTGGTCTGTGCATGCACACTTTGCGCAGGTTGTTTTCCCGCGGCAGGTGGCAGAGCCATGACCAAACCGTTGACACTTGAAGCAGCGTCTCGGGTTTGGGACGTATGGGCGCACCTTACAGTGGAGGTAGCCCGCCTTGATACTTTGTGGCAGCACCGTGGAAGAGAATGTAAGCACTATATATTTTGTTGGTCGCTCATTTCCGTCTTTACGAAGCAGGATTCGTCGTGCTGCCGTTACTCCTTGACTGGAAAGACCTTCCAAAATCTCCTCGTTACTTGACTCTAGCAAGTCATCCTCGGAAAGTACTCCTTGGCAACTATTTAATGTTCGATGTGGAGTGACGGAGACTTTATACTCAGAAATCTTGTTTAGGTCCAAGAGGGCAGCACTCTGTGTGCCATTTTCCACTTCAACAAGCAAGTCACCAGATACTAGCTTCTTTGCTTTGAAGTTCTTGCCTACAAGGGTTTCTAGGGTTTTTGCGATCAGAAAAGGTGACAACTTCGCAAGAGGTTTTTCTTCTTGTTCGGAGTGCATAACAAGGAATCGGCTAAAGGTGTTCTGTACCGGTGAAGACTTGTCATTCAGTTTTACTTCGGTCCGACCCCTTTTCAGGGCCGATCAGAGGGTTTAGAACGGAGGGGTGCCATAAGAGGGCAAAGAATGTTCAGAATCCGCGGTGCACCGCCCACCACCGAGCCCAACAAGGGGTTAGGTAACGCACCATAACAAGATGGGCTTGGCTGGAGACGTTACGCTAACAGCGCTGCCGGGAAACTATACCCAAGTGTGGGTCAAGACAGAGGTCTATTACCACCCGAGGTTAGCCCTTGCCGCCAAAGAGGGGTGAAAAAGGAGTAAGAGAAATGAGAGAGAAGTAAAAGAAACAGGAAAGGTAAAGGTGAAAGATTGGAGGGGATAGTAGAAGAAAAGGCGACTAGACTGAATCATCCTGGCCGGGCCTTACCAGGACTCCCGTCTATGAGAAGCGGAGGCCGAAGTGGTGTATTGCCTCACCCGGGGGGCCCCGAAGGGTCCAAACCTACCCCGGGCTCGGCTCAACCACCAGGATGCCCTTTTCCCCAGACACGGGAAAGCCAAACACAGCCAGACGTGGGCGGGCGAGCCCACATGGCTCGGTTTCCGTGGAGACGCCACTCTCCAAACACCTGCTTTTACAGGTGCCCCCTGCGGGGACCAGAGCAGCTTCGCCGAGGAAACAATTTTGTTTTGACAGGTTGTACTTGGGTGCTACTGCAAGAGTTAAGAAAACACAAAAAGTAAAACATAAAGGGTCTAATGTGAAATTGTGTCTGAATACCGGCCTCTTTGTTCCCATACAAAACACAAAGGAAAAAAAAACAAAGAAAAGAGTTAGCTTGAGTTAAGAACTTCGCATAGAAAAACACCGACGTGCCGATCCTCTCGGCCGCCATCCCAGGCAATAATCAGAGTTGTTCAGGTGGTATACAAACCTCGTTGGTAAACGTAGGCTTAGGACATTTTGATTTCTCGTTATATGTGCTCATCAAAATTGTTTTACCTTTACAACACCCACCTCACCTATAAAAAGATGATTCCTTTCGCTCGGAGTTCCAGCCTCTTGCCTTGTTTCTGCGAGCGAAGTAGTATTTTATGACATCGAATCGAGGACGCATTTCCGGCGCGTCGTTTTGCAATCGTAACGGGATGCGGCTCGAAAGAGAAAACAATTAAAAACTGTTCTCCAGATTTTTCAGTTTAGCTTACTTGAACAGTACACATAAATAATATGACCCTCCATGCGTGGAGTGGTTAATAACATGAATGTTCAGAATGCCAACTCTTTCCTCTTACTCCCTATTGACATGCTTGTTTGGGGATTCTAAAACTGAAGAAAGAATTACGTTTAATACGAACTTCATTTGTGTTTTTTGTGTAATGGTTGTTTCAACACTTTCTATGAATGCTCTGGCTTGCACCGCAGTCGAGTCATTTGTTATGTAAAGGATTATTCCTCCATATATTTCTGGTTTTCTGCATAATGACACCCGGTGGAAACCAAGTGATTGATAAGCTTGACATCTCTTTTGTGTGAAGTGTAAGCTATAGTAAGCATGCGTCCTCTGATCACTTTAGATTTGGACACTTTAAAGCAACCCCTCTTACGCCCCTTGCATTGTCTTTTCGATGGTGAATCACTGTCTTACCACATTGATTGAAGGAGCTCAACTTGTGTGGCACGGAGTTCAACCGCTAGAGAAGAGCCAAATTAAGCCAGACCAGGGTGGAGAAACTTTGTGTTCTATAAAAAGAAATAGTTTCTACTTGAGTTGCGATCTCCCATCAGGGAGAGCCCACAATCGCGGTTGACGGCATCGTCCACTTTAGTGGGTTTACCTACGTGCCAAAGCAACCAAGGGCATGTGACACACCTCTGCGGAGGTCTAGGTATTAATTTCTTCCCCCCGGGGATCACTTGATGTGCAACCGAAATCTTGGTTACACGGCGCCTTCACCGCAAGAAGCCTCCAGAAGATTGCGGGTGTCTCGGCCGGGAATCAAGCCCACCACCTAGGACTTCGTAGGCCAGCACTTGCCTCGTAGCAACTTAGGCGGCGTTGATGGCATTGTAAATGCCAAAGACGATCACAATGTCACGAATAACACCTCTGCTGTAGGAAGTTGACAAGATCGAAGCTCCTTCCTGGCAGAGGTCTAGTTTAACCTGCTTACAAGATAGTCAAGAATTTGGGGGTTTTACGTGCCAAACCAACGACAGGCATCTGGCACGCCCCAGTGGAGGACTGAGGATTAATTTGGACCACCTGGGGATCTTTTGACGTCCAACCGAAAGCTCGGTTACACGGCGCCTCCTCCGCAATAAGCCTCCGTTAGATTGCGGGCACCTCGGCCGGGATTTGCTTGTAAGATAGTTTTTGCTGAAGAGCGCCAGGCCAGAATGCCTGTCCAGTGGTTCTTGCTTGTCGAGGTGCTAAATAAACCATTTGCGCAACCCAGGCAAAAGGATTCTGAATAAAAACAACGACGAGTGGGGAGGATTTGTGGCACGTGAGAGCGGGGACACAATAACCCCCAATCTTTCATAAACGGCGATACAAATCGGACATCCTACCCCCTCTTTTTCTCTTTTTTTTTCTTTCTTTTTTTCACACAAGTGATAGCTGCTTTTCGTGCTACTGGGCAAATAATTACTATTCTTAATAATAACTGTGACATGTTTGAAAAACATATATAGCGGAACAAAAATCTTCATGTTATTAAAACGTAAAAAGTTACGATGTTTTAAGTATGTCGGCTAGACCTGCAGCGCAGCCTGAGCATGTTCGAAACCTGCAGTGCATTTTAGAAAAACTACTCTAAAAAACTAAATTAAAATGTAGCCATAGAACAATGCTACAGAACTGTCACGCGAAAACATCCTAACTTGCTTAAAAGGGTTCAGCCCGATGTGAATATTATTTAGATACTCGTGCTGATCTAAGCTTACTCTTACAATGTTCCCTCACTTGCTCCAATCACGTACAAGAATTCTATGTAGGAAGATATTCATGTAGGTTTCACCACCTGAACCTGGTAATTTCGTAATTTGATAGTCCTTTTCCCTTAATTGTCAGACTCAAATAGTGTGTTTGCAAAGTGAACAATAGTGATAGATTTCTCAACATATCTCATTGCAGCTCCTCTTGGCCAAGGTGCATTCGATTGTTTTTTTTTTGTGCATACCAATGGGCGGGGAAAGGCCTCTATTTGGATCCCAAGTAAAGACAATTGCTTGAACAAGCATGATGAGTAGCGGTCTCAATGAAGGCTTCTAATAACCAGCATTTTTTGTATTATCTGGAGTACTCCCAGGAACAACTTTTTCCAACTATGATATTTATTCACTTCTTATTTTCACTTGGAACACGGTTGACGGTCTATACCCACTAGGTTGTGCACAGGGGAAAGATAAACTTCTAAGCATGTTTTAGAATCCCCCCCACGGCTCTTCCCTCTCCTTTCTACAATCAGTTTGTAAAATTAAGGAGAGCCAATATCGAAGATAAGCTGCAACTGTGCTATTAAATAATGAAACTGAATAATATAGGTTGGTAACTTTTTTCATACATGGCGATTATTCGCGAATTTTAAACGTTTTAGCAGCACCATAAGTCTACCACATTGCCAGGAAATTTAATTTGTCATACACAAATTTTCGTAAGATTTTTAGTGTTTTATTAGTTATACAACAAAAGCAACTCTTTAGTTATGCCAGTACCGCAAGCCAATATCTGATAAGTCCGCTATAGGCGAGTGAATTATCATACCGAGAAAATTACAAAATACATGCGTGCTTTCTTGAAAATGTTGCAGACAACTTTAAATTATATTCCTTCCTGTCTTCTGCAGTCGTTCATTTTGTGCACATTTGGTTCGCTTCTCGCTTTTCGGCCACCCGTTTTCAATGCGAGGACTGAGGTGCTCACTGAGCACCAAGCCCTGGTGGGTCAGAAAATCGAAATTGTGAGCCGGACGTTTTTCCATTAGCGTAATAATGCCCCTGGCAGCGGCACTTCAATTAACCCCGTCTGTTTGTTTAATCGGCCGTAGGCGAGGGTTTCTCGAGGGACGCTCGCTCAGTGTTTCGACGGCGAGCCTCCATCTCCCTGCAGCTTCGCACAATCAACTCTTCGTGGCAGCGTGTTTGCGCAGACTGTAGCGTCCAGTATTTCTCAGAGCACCGGTACCTAAAACAGGACAATGAGAAGGACTGCGCTAGTTAATGAGTTCCATCGCCACGGGACACCTTTGAGGCATTTATAAGTTGATTAGGAGACCCTTTTTCATGTCTTGCGTTAGAAAGTAGAGTAGTTTTGGTTAGATCCACCAAGTACGTACATCATATTAGTATGCTTTCTATTAACCAGTGAATTGCAGGACATCTGGAGAGCGGAGAAGCTTAATCATGGTATAATACATATATACGGTAATTATATATTCCTAGATTTTGTTGCTTCTTTCAGTAGTTTGTTTTCGTACGAAATCCGTAATAGCGCGTTTATTAAGCAGCACTAAAATTTGTATATTTGAATTGTTCCAACTGCGGAAAAAATTAAATATTTAAATACTTCATAAAGTTGAACCCCCTGGTGAAAATGTAAATGCAGTATGTTTTTCTACGTTGTCGCTGCAGGCAGTTGATCCTGGGCGAAGGTAACGATATGTTCTCGTTGCGCTTGCTGTAGATGCCGGTAACAGAAACGAAAGTGCCCTGCAACAACCCATGCCCCTCTTCTTTGCAAGGTCATGGAGTTCAGGAGCATAAAGTGGGCGAATTTGTTGCTAAAAGATGAACTGAAACCGTTCTTCGAAAGGGGGACTTAGCTGGCCACACATTAGTGACGACTCCTCTAAAGATATCCGAGTCGTCGTACCACCGAAACTGGGGCCCTTTGTTCTTCGGGAGCTTTACGGCGGACATCCTGGTCTGGTGAGAACAAAGAAGGCGACCGGAGCTACGTTCGTTGCCTACCTTTGGTGCCCACCTTGAAGCGCACGACGGAAGTGAAAACCGTGTCAGGAAGAGCGCAGTAGTTGAAGCAGCGCTCTATTGCACCCATGGTCTTGGCCGACGGCTTCTTGGAAACCTCTGCGCATTGACTTTGCTAGGCTTTCCTATCCTGAATATTTCTGGCTGTCTTTGACGGCCATTATAAATGGCCAAAAGTGTACTTCACAAAAAGCACGAATAGTAGAAACTTTATTAACTGTACTTTTTAATTGTTTTTTTTTTAAATTTTGTTACCCCAAAACAATAATCTCCCACAATGGCCCGCAGCTAAAATCAATGGAGTTGAAGGCATATGTTCGGGAGTGGGGGCGCGTAAATTCACCTTGGCACTCTATCATCCAAGTTTGAACGAACTGGAATAACAGTTCTTTTCAGTCTTTGAAGAAAGCGTTAAACAAGGGGCAAGCACATAAGGCCCGGAAGTGACGCTACACAAGTTGTTCTTAACCTGCAGAAAGACTCCTCACGCTACATCGAGAGAAGCTCCTGTAAACACGATGCTCGGCAGATGCCTTCGCTTCAAGCAGGATGTCGACTGTGGAGGGACAGTTTCAGGACAAGCAATTCACTCAGTGCTGCCAACTGCCGTGTGTTCAACTTTGACGACACAGATATGGTACGCAATTATAGGGGACTGTCAGACGAGTTCCGGGTAAATTGTTCCAGTAGAGGGGACCAGTCCTTCATGCCGCACAAGTGCGGACATCGCGTGGCACCGGAGCATGACACTGGAAACAAGACCAACTGCTACGTAGGCATTCCTGCTGACAACCGAGCCAGCAGGGCACAAGACACCTTTTAAGGGTATCTATCGGCACCTACGGCAGATACCAGGCAAATGGCTGCAGAAATTGATTCCCCATCTGTGGCGATTACCTTCAGCTTTTCGAACAGCAAACATCACGCAGCCGTTTTATCGAAGGTATCCCACAAATCCGCTAAGACTGCCGGGTTGTTACTCACCGTCATAGCATTGTATAATTTGTGTTCCTCAAAAACCAGGCGTGGGGAAGTATCATGTACGCAAGAGCTCATCGTCACCATCACCAAAAGCACCTTCCTTCTCAAGAAATTCCGATGGCCATAGACAGCTAATGTGCCCCGGTGTCTTGTCACTCTTCTCATCTCCATCTCTAACTACCAGGCGTTCGCTTTGTCATGATAAATGATTTGGTATTTCCTACTTGCGTCGTTCTTCTGAAACACTACACTTGTTGTGCACTTCGAACACTCTCCTAGCGTACTTCTCTAATTTGCTTTTAGTGCGCTAAAAGTGGCTGAAGTGATTCCACTTACAACACAACTTGAATGTACTTAAATCAATTTAACTCCAAGTGATCTAGAAGTGTGACGATTTTAAACACAATAAGAAAGGGCACGTATAGTATGAGCTTACTCCTGGTTATTATTATTAGCGTACAATTAGTCCCCTTGTTGGAATTTAGTATTTTAGATGTTCAAGACGTATGCACTAAATATACTAGTTTTCTCTAAGGGATTATCTGCAAAACCTCGCCAAATAGAATTGTTTTATAAACAAAAAGCTAAACTTGCATTTGGAAATGACATCATTGCTTCGTCGATGCAGTCCCTGGAGCATATTGCGTTATAAACTACCGATCACTGTAATGATTTTCCTCATAATGGACGTCGATTCAAAATCCTGGGAGCAGCAAGTGTTATTTCAATCAAACGAATATGACATGTTAGAGAATTCCTGGTTTTGTTCCTGAGCAATTCAAAGTTTCAGCGTCTATCTTGACTTGTTGTTACGCCGTTAATGTTTGTGCAAATAGTAGTCAATTAACGCGTGCTTGGATGCACTGCCCTTTACTTATTATGTCCTGATAACGCTACGCCAAGACTCCGTCTAGTGCAGAAAAATAACCCAATAGGAGATCTCGAGGTTCAGTGGTTCAGCTGGTCATGCATACCTGATAAAACATGACACCCAGTGCATGGACCGATGATTGACGCAACCATGTCCCTAGCGGCAGCGACATGGGTATTTCTAGTTCTCCCTGGGATAGCCCCTATGTGCTGCAATCACTCTTTGTGAATTGTATTGAGACTTAAATACGTCAGTAGACAATATGCGACATGTACAACACCATCTAGTAGCACGCCGTGAACTACATCCGCCATATTGCTAGCGGCGAGAAAACAAAACCGGTAGCTGGACCGGCGAAGAACCCATGTAAACAAGCGACCAGACTTCGTGCGAAAGATGCGATGCCAGCGCATTGACCGTTTTGCTGCGGAAGGGGCTAGGAACCTTCGATTCCTGCGGGTATGGATACGCACCTGATGAGGGCTCACGTTTTGTTTCCTTCTTTTTATTTGTTACTTTACACGCAGCTTTTTATAATAAAGGTCAGCGACAACGCGAAGAAACACGTGGACGTTCTGGTACGGCGCGAACTAATTAGCAACGTTTGAAATATGCCATAGTTTTTTTTTTACAATATTTACTGAATTTGTGTCTGAAATCAAACTTTTTCTGGTGCAGGATGTAGTATGTAAATACTTATTCTGTTATTGTATGAAAACAAGACCGAGTGAGAGAAGGCGGAGCAAAACGATGGTACAGCGTGGTACAAATAATTACCACTACCCATATTTCAAGACATATCCCTTAATTTGAATGTTATATATAAAAAAGTACATTGGGGATTCATAAAACAATTCCATGCCGTAGCGGGAATTTCTATACACTTGATCTGGCATCGGACTAAGAGGTTTGTAAACAAAACCTTTAAAATGAAATGGAGAGATACTTAATAAAATATTCCTGAAGATTTAGAACACGGGTGTGCGGAATGGACATACGTCGTGCCTCTTTGATCTCAACTATATCGCGGAGACCGAATTGTGCTATCGATTTTGTCGAACGCGAAGTTCGATTACATCAGTTGCTTACGTCAATCGCGGTGGCTAGAACTTCGACGGCGGCTGATGTAATACATGATACTGCGCACCTCGAAGGGAACGACACCGGCGATGCCAACGTAATGTTCATGGCTCTATCTTTCCCTCTCTCTATTTTGTCGTTGCCGAGATTAAGAGTTATTATAGCGCGAACAAAATTGGGGACAGTTTCTAAGAAAGTCGTGTTTTGCAAGATTGATACCCTAATATAGTCATTCTGCCAAGGTTCTACATATCTTCGCTTACCTACGCGAGACCCGTCATCTATGTTCGAGGTTGATGCTATCTGAAACCGGTTTATTACGAGTTTCTTCCAAAGCTTCGAAAATAACACCAATGGCACAGGTTATTCTACCGGTAATCACTCCATTTCACGGATTGATGCTTTTCAAAGTAACAGCTTTATAAAGAATAAACAAGCCTTTAGTCACATAAATTATCGAGCAGCTATGATGGTTGGCAACAAGCTTTTACAGCTAAACAGTAAGACCTCTTTCACTTTCGCGTGAAAAAAAAATAAAAATGACCTCAGAATCGAAAGGCACAACATCATAGATCTTCTTTAGTAGGGTCTTTTACCAAACGTTATCGTGTTCTGGAAACCGCACTAGTGGAGCCTTTAAAGCATGCTGTTAAGCGCACGCCCAAGTGATACAATGACCACGGGACGCGCGCTTGAAAGCACGCTTCAAAGGCTCCAGTAGTGCGGTACTCAAAACGCGGAAACGGTTTGCTAGAAGTCCGTATTTTTGGTAAATCGAAAGACGGAAAACCACAAAGTAGCTGTTTCACACTAACAGCAGAGCGTCCCTGCCAAAAAATGCTGAGAAACCGAAACACAAGTAACTTGACACTGCAAGGTGGCCGGCCGCACTGCAATACCAGTCAATCAAGCAGTTTTGCATACTATCTATTAAGATGCGACTTGAAATGATGAACGCGCATCGTTTGTTTTTGTTGCAATCCTGGTGCAATGTCGGCTGAGGCAACAATGGACGCTTTTACAAAACTTGCTCAAAGCAGTGCCAGTGTATTGCATGATTGTTCCCATTTTCTTGATTACTGCAATCCCGCTCATTGACATTCATTACAGCAAGGGCTACATCTCGACCTAAAAATATGACGTCTTTAGAAGTTCCCAGCGCCGGCGAGATTCATAAAACGGGAAGTTCGTTGCCAATATAAGGGAACTACACATAGGCGGGCCCTTTCTTGCACGAGTCCAAGTGATTTAACCTAAGCCACAGTATCCGCTCCGTGCAAAACGTTGAGCAAAACCGAACTGCTTACGTTTGACAATGCTTCGTTAAGATAATCGTTATGACACTTGCAGTTGCTTTCTATAGTAACTATACTGGCTCCTTGTAAGTTTTCCACCGTGGTCGTACGCATTAAAACCATTAGCAGATACATCACTCCTTGAATTTTATGTTTCGAATTGTATTTGTTTAGAATCAGCACAAAATATACGTTTCCAGGCACCTGCGGCGAGTCACCTGTTCGTCGTAAGGCATTTAACGTTATTGCACGGCAAATAAAAAGACAGGTGCACATAAAATAAAAAAGGCAAACCACGGGCAAGTATCTTCACTCACGCAGAAACGCTCACGTACTTTGATAGGTCTAAACACTCCCAAAAAATGAAGATAAAAAAGGCACAAGGGAGACAACTCGTTTTTTTCTCGCAACTCTGCCGCTGTTAGAACGTGTGAGATACGGATGGGAGCTCTGGCGTGAGAACGCGTTAGGCGGTCCCAGAAAGAGAAAAATGGTTGTGGATGGGCGTGGCCGAGAACGCCCAACATGGCTGCGGACGTGAGTGATGGCGGCACCGGCCGGTTCGCGACGTTGGTCGGCACTCTCACTGATAAGCCCACCATAGTTGACAACCAGGAGACTCTGAGTTGCTCACGTCTAGCACCAGTCGATAAATTCGCAGATCTCTAGTATCCGCAATGGACATTATTTCACAATTTCTTAATAAACGGTCATTAAGTAATTAAATTAAATGACTAAGCAAAAAAATTTAAGAACCCGCAGTAGTTTTTTGTGCATTGCAAATTTATAGCCTGGCGGTCGGCGGTTACTTAAATACAGGCTTCTGAAACACGACGGTATACGCCATAAATACATCGGAACGTGAACATTCGACTGAGATGAGTCTGGTTGTGTGGAATGATTAAAAATGGGGGACGTCCATCCAAGCCCTAATTGGGAACCCTACGTTTCCATGCCTACTCGGCTCTTCTTCAGGGGTGACTGAGGCGATGGCCGTTGAGATGCAGTGTTTTCGTTTTCGTCTTCTTTTACGGTGGTGCATTTTTGTTTTTTGAGTTGGTCACGTTTCGAATCCTCTGGACGCGCGCGGGTGGTAAAGGATTACACTGCCAGTCTTTATCACCCGAGTACGTCCACGGGCTTCGAGACGTGACCTACTCAAAACGAAATGCACCAACGTAAAAGAGGACGAAGGTGAAAACACTGCCCCTCAACAACCATCGCCATAGTTAACTATTGAAGAAGAATCGAGTAGGCATCGAAACGTAGTGTTCCCAATGCGGGTTTGGTTGTACGTCTCCCATTTTTAGTAAGAGATACAGCGTTAAATGAATATCGTGTGGTTTTTCTTCGTCACGGCTGCATTCTGCACAGGAAGCGCCGCGTGTGCTTTCTGTTCGGCTTGAATATATTCTTGCCAGCAGTTTACAGTTACTTTTTGTTAACATTCTAAACTTTCAACTAAGCGATTTGAAGTGCAATGTATTACAATACTCTATGCTTCATACCTAATTTTTATTTTTTATAGTTTTTAACTACTTGTATAACTTAAAGGGGCGATCCAACATTTTTTGCACTTTGGGCAAATACCGCTTAGAACGAATCCCTGACGTTAATGACCTATGAAACACGCGTTCGTTTTTCACCCCACGAAATAGAAGTCTCAGAAACAAATTAAAGAAAAACGAGCAGGTTCACCCCCTTAACTCGCCGCCAGAACAAGCGGCCACGCGACCTGGAGCCGATTATATGCCGCCAATGTTGATCATAGCCACGCGCTGGGGTCGGCAAGGCACAGGACACGCGCTGAGTTCCAGACATTCTTATGGCTCGGCTACTGTCGCCGTTGCAGCGATTGGACGCGGGCCACTACCCGAATGCTTCTCGAGCTAGTAATTATCACGAGCCCAAATCGAGTGCGCACGCAATGCTCGGGTTCAATTTATGAACCCCATTCAAATATTGTCATTGGGGTGTACTGCGATCCCCACTTTACGTCATCAAATTTTGCAAACGAGAGATTGACTGAAAACGATCGCTTTTGTCGTTGAAACTACACCGCAACAAAGGAGTTTCTTAGCCAGTTGCGTTGCGTGTGAGTATCCTTGAGTCCCACTAGTGCCAGTAAGGTCATGTAAAGTGAAAAACATTCCAATTGAACATCGTTTCACTGCCCCTTTAAGGGCCGCCCTAGTGTTATTACAAAAGGGGTGGGCAACAAAGAAAAAAGGTACAAAAAGTTGCTTTGAAAACAAACAAGAAAGTCAAGAGGGCAAGAAAGCCAACAAAAAAGTATACTCAAAATGCAAGCAACGTAATACTTTCTTCAATTCATTTTAGTCATGAGTAGGTAAAATAGAGTAAAACCGCTCCAATCAATGGCAGTACGTAAAAAAGGAGCTATGAAAAAGGGTTCTTGTCTTCGTTCCCCTTACATCAAGGTTATGACCGTGCGGTGATGGTGTCCTTCTCGAAGATATCGCATGATGACCGCAGGTGTGACCCGTAGAAATATTTGTGAGAAAGAAATAGCCTAGCACGTTTCCGGCGTAAAGACAAAAATGGGGAGGTTGGCACTCATTCGAATAATTGTGACGCTTACAAACTAATAACACACTGAGTAAATGAAACGTAACGCCCGATTCTAAACTATTCCAGTACTATTGATGAGATACGTTTGATGTGTGTCTCAGATTGGAGATGCGTTTTCAAGTTTCTAATAGTTAAGGGATAAGTAAGCAAGGTATTTTAAGTTTGGAGGTTTCAGTTTGAATTTGCATTTCAAAAACCTGAAAAGCGATTAGCAAAGGCGATGGTATATGGGTGATCGAAAAATACTCTCCCGCGAGAACACCGCCACAACGTTTCACTCGGCTAACAAAAAAAAAAATTTTTATGCATCATGCATCATCGAAAGAGTAGAGAATCCTGCATATATATAATACAATTAAAAACATTCGATGTTGCTTCCTTCTGCTGCGGTACACGCGTCCAAAGGCTTCCGGAGATACTTCAAAATTGCCGCAATCATTTCGGGCGTAATTTCATCCCGGGCTTTTTGCAGAGCGCGTTTCAGGGACTCAACAGACTTGTACTTGATTGCGCATGCGTCTTACTTCATAATTCTCCGAACTGCGTAGTCGACCGGATTTAAATCGGGGGAGTTTGATGGCCAAACATATTTCGTCCAGAAGCCGGGGAGAGGGTCCTCACACCACTGCAGAGTCTGCTTGGCTGCGTGTGCGGGAGCCCAGTTTAACTGGAAGCTCTATTCGATGCTTTCCGCATTCTCAAATGTCCAAGGAATAACGAAGCCTCGTAGAATGAGCTCACGGTAGGTTTCGGTGTGATCATTTTTACTCCACTGGGGACGAAAACGAGTTTTGTGTTGCCCAACCGGATATCCCAACCCAGACCACGACCGACTTCGGAAATTTAACATTTTCAGCGTTCACAACGAACGGAGTTCCTTTAAGGAGCAGTTCGAGTTGATTCTGAGAATTTTGGTGCGGTTAGACGGTGAAGATCTTCTCGTCTGTGAAGAGGATCCGTTGCAGGCCGTCGCCGCGGCTGAGAGTCTTCATTTTCTAACACTTTTCCAGTTTTGATGGCATGTGCTGGTATGTGAAGAGCTGTTTCTTCCGGAGTTTGCAAGGGACGAGATGGGGGGTCTTCTCGGATAAGCTCCCCCATCGTTCTGCAGCCACCTTTGTGCCCCTGGGCTAGTTTCCTGGTGCTTCTATGGATTTTCCGCTGTATTTTGTTTAGCATGTTCTTGAGCGCAAGGTGTGTGGCTGTGCGCGATTTTCACTCTGTTGCCCGTTTTTAATTCCTCCAGGTTTTTTTGGAAACGTTGAACAAAGCGAAGGACTTGTGTTTGGTCGAAATTCAGGAGCCTGGTGATGTCCCGAAATGGCATTCCCCGGTTATGATGCGCGACAATCGCGGCAGGGTCTTCTTCCCATAAATGTAGAACAGAATTGGAGCAAAAACAACAATTCTAAAACAAACAAATGCGAGAAACATGAAGAAAACTTAAACGAAAAGCGAAAATGCCATAAAATTAAAATATTTTGATGTTTTAAGCACGGGACTGTCTTTTCCATACACCATAACTGCGTTCCTATATATATATTATAATGGAAAGACTGTTTCGTAGGACGACGAAAGTCTATAAGAGAGTAAACGTACTTCGAAGCTTTTAGTGAAGTTTTACATATTGGACGACGTTTCGGCCTGGGTCAGGCCTGACACAATCCTGATGAGGGCCTGACTCAGGCCGAAATGTCGACCAATATGTAAAACTTCACTAAAAGCTTCGAAGTACGTTTACTCTCTTATACAGTTCTCGTTGTCCTACGAGACAGTCCTTTCCTTGTATATATATATATATATATGCATTGTCAGAAGGACGTCATCTTCTTTCATTGTCACGGAACACTACATCATAAAAACATTCATTGTCTTCATCGTCACCATGATCATCATCATGACCGCTGATCGCTGGCTGCTCGTTGCGCGACCAGGACATTCGAACCGAGCCTGCGCCCTGAGCGGTCGCACAATAAACCTTTCCGAAAGCCATCACTATCAAAATCTTGCAGTATATATATTAACTGGTTATAGCAAAATGTGAACTGCACGAACGTTTAGTGAACCTATCAAAGTGAAAGTCAAACTGCTCACATCTTAAAAGATCAAAAACAAAATGGACAGACTGAAAAAGGGAGCTCGCAAAAAATATCTGCTTAACTGTAAAAACTGCTTAATGTAAGGAACAAATTGGACAAACTCAAAACAATGAAGTCTCCAAACTAATGGCTGAACTTATCACACTGTCAGTTGAGCCGGTGAAACTAATAGCTGAACTGGTTGACGGGTTGTGAAATTTTTCCAACTGGTAATCGAAGTGAAGTCTTTTTCGAGACGATCAAGGCTTTGGGCTTCCTGATGTTCGTTCGAAGCGTCGTATTTGGAACAGCAACGTATGTTCGCACTATTTGCGGAAGTGGGCGAATTGCACAATATAGACGTAGAGATGCACGCGTCATGCCCCTTTATTTCTTTTAAAAACTACAAATACGTACGTTTCTGCTTCAGATATGTACATGACAAAGCTCTTGTTATCTTTATAAAATGATCACACAAACATGTACACAGTGGACAGCCAAGTTCCCCAAAGGACACCGCTTTAGAAAGAGTTCATGCTCCCGTTCGTTTTTATTTATGCATATACCTGCTTGCCGTATCTACGTATTTCCTTATCTTCAGATATTTTCCAACGATTTCAAGATTGCCAGATTCTTTGGTGTTTCCACGGTACTTAGAGCAGCATTGCAACTATCTAGCTTATACCAAAGAGTAAACAGGAATACGTGTAAGCAGAGCATGTGAACACAAACCATGCAAACAAATATTTAGGAAGCATCACCTCGGTAGTCTACGAAATACCAACGACATGTGGGCGTTCGTACATAGGCACTACAGGAAGGGGTATTAACCTGAGTGCAATTGAGCATGACCTTACCGTAAAGTGGAACTATGTACACTATGTACATGTCTGTGCGATCTTGTACTAGATAAAGCACAGTTTGGTCAAGTGTAACATAAATAAAGAGAGGAAAAGTTTTTATTCGTTTAATATCAGGATAAGGGGCATGATGGTGTGTGTCAGTGCGTAGTCACTCGTTTTATCAGATATGTAATTCAGATCATCTCGAGTGAGGTATAGTCTAGTGTGTATAATATATTCGTGTTTTTACATAAAATTACTCTTTAAGTTACGCTCCGTGTTCACTACTATTTTTTGCCCACTTTGTATTGAGCCTAAACGTATTAACTCCGATGATAATATTCTTAGCACATTTGCTATACCCAAGCTTATAATGAAAACGGTAGACTCTCCTTGCACTCAGTGATTATCTGAGGGTGAACCGAAGTTGTTAAGATTGCAAGTTGGGCTATTTGGTCACTCATTGCCAGATAATACGCCTTAAACACGGACAGAACGACAAAATATGTGGAAAGGACACAGCATCCTTTTCAGATCGTTCTTCATTTTGTCCGTGATTTTTTTGTCGGATCATGCAACGATGAATTTACTGAAAATGAACTGGTAGAGGATGGATTATTTTTACTACCTGGGCTTACATGCGGTGTCTTAATTTAGGTGTTTTTGTTTTTCAGGAACATTTCACTTGGTTTGAGTGCAAAAACGTAATGTACGTCGACGTTTTTTTCGGGTTCCGGAGCTTTGGATATGCGCGATTGTACAGACATTTTCGTAAAACAGTGACTCACATCATACACCAATCCAAGTTTTAAAACAAGTTGCTGTGCCCCTAGAGGCGCCGCATGTGCATGATTCGGTGCGGTATAAACTGCCGTATCTCCCCTCGGCTCTTTTTTTTCTTTAGAATGAGATGTTGTCTGTATCAGTGCGAGTCCCTGTGTTCGTCTTTATTTTAATTTGGTTATTTGTAATCTTGCTAATAATGTCTGACTACTTTAGTAGCCTCAGCAAATATTACAAAACTCAATCCTCTCCAGACACTTGTGTGAATGGCGGTTTATACAGGGTGGATGCCGCGGAATCAATGGTAAAACTTGGTCACACGATGCGATTTTTATCCCAGTCATTGATTACAAAACCACTTCGGCTGCGAAAGTAGCTGCACATTTTTCCCGCATTCATGTTGCAAGTATGCAAAAACATCTTTCAGCAGGTTTTCAAGAATTCATCTAAATCAAACTGCTTCCCCCTGCACAGCCGATCATAGTTGGACTGCGCCAAGTTTTTGAATGAATAATGTAGACAATAAACTCGTGAAAACTAAACTTGCAATCCTTCCTTAGGTTTTTTGGTGGGGCCCCAGTCTTCACCACTCTGCGTAATGCTTATAACATGAAAGGATTTTAAAGGTTTCTACTAAAACAGCATAGCAATGCCTGACCTGCTGTCCAATACCAGGCGAAAGGAGCTTCCAAGGACGCTAGCGCTGTGACTTGACATATGGGATTTACAAATAAATAACAACGAACACGCAGCCGAGCTGGTAAACTTTCACATTTTTTATAACCCAAGACCTAGGAAGAAAAAGGCGGACGATACATATAGGTGTCAAATCTAGCCATGCTTTTTCCACTTTCTTCTTAATAAGGGCCTGTTCGAGGCGGGGCTTAGGCCGCACGTCCGGAGGCTTCCTGGCTCGTGACGACGACCATTCCCCGAAGTGAAGAACCCAGGGGTCCAGTGGAGGTGGGAGAATCGGTAACGTAACGAACGGTTTAATTACATGGTAGCGATACAGTCGTCAAATCCGAGAGAACAACTGGAGCCGCCTCACGCCCCGCCTTATATAGGGTCCGTTTTCTCCCTCACTCTCCGCCAGGGCAGCAGGTGCGACCGCCAAGTGCGTTGCAGCAAAGTCCGCCGCGTCGTAGCCAGAAGTGCGTCGTAGCCATGGTTCTCCGCAGATAGGCCAGGCCTCTCTCCCCTTCCGGAGCGCACGAACCCACACGCACACACACACACGTCCCGTTGACGTCACGGACGCGTTGAGACTCGTTTTGGGCAGGCTTCGACAGGTGGGCGACAGTCCTGAACACGTCGGGACTCGTTTCGGGACTTGTTTCCGAAGCGTTGAAATTCGGAAAAGGTTGCCGAAGGTTTCATTCTTAACAGCCCCTCCGGGGCCAGGGAAACCTCGAATGGCCGGTGGTACAATCGCTGGCCTGAAGAGGTGGGCTTGGAGTAGGCCTTGAGAAGACGCTGCAAGCACCAAACAAACTCCCAAACCTCTCACAACGGAGGCATCAGCGGAAACGTCCCCCACAACACCACGCCACACCGCAGTCAAACGCTCGGAATTCGCCAAAGACCCGCCAGACTGGATTACGGATTACCAAAATTTGGTACAATTCCGGGTATCGAGACCCCCTGTCGCCAAAAAAAAAACTCATTTTTCCAACGAGGTCACTAAGAACAAAATACAAAAGACAAAACCCTTCGCAATTTGTGAGGTCATTTTGGGCAAAGTGCCCCCAATTTGATCCTCATTCCCGTGGATGACGAAACCCTCTGAGATCATCCCTACTGTTTTGGTGATATCAGAAAAATCTGCTCAACCCATCGGCATTGCCGTTAAATTTGCCTTTCCTTTTTCTTACGCTGAAGTCATAGTGATCGATTTTCACGTGATTTCTAGACGTGAAAATGCGGTCCTTATAGCGCCGATAAAACAATCCGCCTTTTTCATGCCCCGTCACATTGGTCCTAGCAATCTCCTGAGCTGTACCGCGAAACCCTGACACACTAGGGTAGCTCTTCTGCTCGACTGTCAAAGACCCTCTGTCTACTCGTATTAGAGGACCAAAGTTACGTGACACCGGAGCTACGAGAGATCTTTCACTGATCCCCTCTTCCTCCGCCTTTTCCGCCGGCGCGTTGGGACGGGGTACGCTTCCTAGTGCTACGAGATCAGGCTGTTCTACAACCTGGTCTCTCTCATCCCGGTTTTCTGCCTCCAACTCTGGGAGTGCTTGCTCCAAGTCAGCTGCCTCTGGCTCTGGATCACTCGTCAACAAAGGGGCGACCTGACGCGATTTGGACCTCGTACACGACTGAACATGCCCTTCTCCCAGTTGTTGACCCCTTTCGCGCAGCAGGAAATCTGACCGGTTAGAAAACAAATAAGGATACTCCAACGGGAATGTTTGCGAGACAGCCGCCTCTGTCACTAGCTCTCCGAACGGGCCAGTTATCCTTACTGTCGCCATAGCCTGACAGACACTGTGCTTTTCGAGCAGCTGCTTGATCCAAACTACCTTTCCCGTAAAATCGGATGGCGTTACATACGACGGATGGACAACGTCCATCGTCGCTGCACTGTCCCGAAGCACCCTGCACGGCTTTCCGTTTACCTGGAGCTCGTAAAGATAGGGACGAAGGAGCTTCAGGTCCTCGTCACTACCGTTCACGTACGAGAACACAACCCGCGGTTTCTTACATCTGGCCGCTGTGTGTCCCGGCTGCTGACAGTTGTAGCACAGGAACGGCTTCCTTGCCTCGAACTGCCCTGTTGGGCTTTTCCGCGCCTCGTCTCCGTTCAAGTGTTCTGCGCTCTTGTCTGGGACCTTTTGTCCTGCTTCGGGCTTCTCGGGCCCGTTTTCTCGCGAGTCGTTTCCCTGTCGGAAGGTCTTGCGCTGATCGCTTCGGCCGGGTTCGCTTTCCTCTCCGCTCAGCTTTCTACGCGTTGCGTACTCTTCGAATAGCTCAGCGGCCCTTTCGACAGAGTCGACTCCCACCCTGTCCTGCACCCAGAGCTTGACTGACTGCGGAATGCTACGAAAGAACTGTTCGAGACACACACACACTCGACTCCCTTGTCTCGGCTTTCGTACACTTCCTCGCTCTTCAACCATTCTATCAGGTTGGTTTTAAGCCCGTACGCGAATTCCGAGTAGCCCTCGCTGCTCTTTTTGAATGCGTTTCTAAACCTTTGACGGAACGCCTCGGCAGAAAGGCGGTACCGCTTCAAAAGGCTGGACTTCACCTTGTCGTAGTCGTCCGCGTCTCCAGCACTAAGGCGCGCGACAACCTCTGCAGCCTCACAGGGCAACAGAGTCAAAAGCCGTTGCGGCCACGTTTCTGGGGCGAAGCTCAACTTCTCACATGTCCTCTCAAAGTTAACTAAGAATAGGCCCACGTCGTCTTCCCCAACTTTAAACGGCTGCATGAGCTTCTTCATTTGATACGACTCGGTCTCACTTGCTCGTACCGGAGCCCCAACTTTACTGTTCTGCGAGTTTAATCGCTGTTGTTCAATTTCGAGCTCTAGCCTTTTCAGCGCTCGCTCCTCTGTCGCTGCAGCCCGCTCCTGTTCTCGTTCCTCTTTCGCTGCAGTCTGTGCTCGTTCCTCTCTAGCTGCAGCTTGCGCTCGTTCCTCTCTCGCCGCAGTCTGCGCTTGTTCTTCTCTTGCTGCAGCTTCACTCTTAGCGTTCTGAAGCAGTTCCCACGCAATTTTAATTTCCTCTGCTTCCGCGCTCTCTGAAATCGCTTTACTGATCTCAGATTTCTTCATCTTTTGCTCCACCTCCACACACAATTCTTCACATAAACAGAATAAATCTGTTCTCAGTAACCTCATTAGATCCATGATCGCTGCTCTTTAGCTTTGGCTTTGTTCTAAAACTTGTCGCGAGGTTGTACCAAAACCCTAGCGCACGAGTCAAACACTAAGGATTCCCAGCAGTTCAAAATTAATTACCCATAATCTGAAGCCTGGCGAATCTCAAAGCAAAGTCCAAACGCTCACCCACAGATGTAGCACGATGTCGCATGGTCCGATCCCAACCGCTGCCAACCAGTTGTTCGAGGCGGGGCTTAGGCCGCACGTCCGGAGGCTTCCTGGCTCGTGACGACGACCATTCCCCGAAGTGAAGAACCCAGGGGTCCAGTGGAGGTGGGAGAATTGGTAACGTAACGAACGGTTTAATTACATGGTAGCGATACAGTCGTCAAATCCGAGAGAACAACTGGAGCCGCCTCACGCCCCGCCTTATATAGGGTCCGTTTTCTCCCTCACTCTCCGCCAGGGCAGCAGGTGCGACCGCCAAGTGCGTTGCAGCAAAGTCCGCCGCGTCGTAGCCAGAAGTGCGTCGTAGCCATGGTTCTCCGCAGTTAGGCCAGGCCTCTCTCCCCTTCCGGAGCGCACGAACCCACACGCACACACACACACGTCCCGTTGACGTCACGGACGCGTTGAGACTCGTTTTGGGCAGGCTTCGACAGGTGGGCGACAGTCCTGAACACGTCGGGACTCGTTTCGGGACTTGTTTCCGCAGCGTTGAAATTCGGAAAAGGTTGCCGAAGGTTCCATTCTTAACAGGCCACACACAGCCCACGTTTAAAGCATAAAGTCAGTCATCATCACAGCACCAACACGATGTCAGTACTCAACAACCCTTCCCTGTTCACACGATTGCACGGGAGGAACCGACTAAAGCAACTCGGCGTAAACCCCACACCACGGTAATTCCTCCCGCCTCAATCCCGAAAGCAAAACAGCCGAAATCTGGAAATTCATCACTCCTTGCAATTGTGGCTGGTTTCGTGCATTTGAAGCAAACTTGTGCTCGTTACTTGAAAAATGTAATGGATTAAAATTAAAAATTACCGATTACTTCCGCTGAAAAGTCACGGAGTACTTTACTCGTTACTTTACACATTACTTTCACGTTAATTTTTCCGTACACGTATCCAGAAAACATAAAAACAAATTTGATATTTTTTCAAAAAATGTTATGCAACACTGCTTTTCATTTCTCACACGCTAGTATTATGGTAGTCCTTGTAAAAATAAAATATTTTGTTGAAGAGAGAGTGTATGTCCACTCCGTTCGCCCGTAAGCTGACAAGGCACCGAACGCTGCAACCCCACCCGCCATGCCGCTAGCTTACGGCCTCCGGGATTGATCCCAGTATTTGTGTAGACAAAGCTAGAGGTTCGCATGCTCAGTAGCAGCATCTACCTTTGCTGCGAGATCCGGAGCTAAAGAAGCGATCAACTGAAATCTCCTTTTTGACTCGGCTGTTTCGCCTGTTATTCACAAGAAAAGAAAAACTTGGTTCTAACGTTACAATGTTTAGCCAATGCAGAATTCAGGTGTGCCAGCTTACCTTGGTGTGTTTCCGTGTGTTTTTTGGCAATCAAAGTATGCACTGAAACTCTAGGTATCCGTTCTCCTTTAATGCCCTCAATTAAAAACATCTCTTTAAGAGATGAACATGGAGACGACGGACACTCCATGACCGAAAACTTGACCAGTCAGAAAAAAAGTGGCGGTCACGGGTTATCAATCGTTCATCGGTTCTCACTTTCATACCAATATTCGTGGAGGCCAGGGGAGGGGAGGGCATAGAGAGCGAGAGAAGCGGTGGCCATCGGTCTCACAAAACAATACAGGATCAGACTACTTTTACGCGTTCTCTCTCTCTCCGTCAGCACTGATCCCCCCCCCCCCCCCTTTATGTTGACAGTTGACTGCGAAGTGAGGAGTGGACTCGACCACCATGCTAAGACAAGTAAACCAAAAGAAGTGTCGTCCGTGCCCTCGAAGACGATGCGCTTAGCCTCGTTCCGGACGCTTTTCAGCCGTGCCTCAAGAGAGTGCTATATTAGAGTAGCGCACATCAAAGAAAAAGAGAATTCGACCCCCTCGAGCGAGGTTACATCGTCTGTCACGTGAGTTGTGACCCCGCGAATTGAGGGGATACGGACCCGCGTTTGATGTCTGTGCAGGTGGTGGGAGACGTCGAAGAAGTTGGAAAGGGTGAAACGGTGTGAATTACAAAAACAAATAAACACGAAGAGCTTTCTCCTGCCCGAGAGAAGATGAAAAATACAAATGGAAGGCAACGGAGAGCCTACTCGGCGTTGTCTTACTTGGTATTTGCCTTTCGTATATTAGTACATGCCTTTCCCATTTTTCTAGTGATTCTAGTGACCGGTCATAGAAGAAATCGTGTTCTCTTTTTGTCTATTTTCCTCTTCCTGATGTTATCTATTTTGTTGAACTTGCTCTCTTCATGCTGCAAATGTTCTGCTCATATTGTTACAGTTGCTGTATTAGCTAATATTTTTTTTAAAAAGTGAAGAGTAATTAATGTAACCCGTTACCAATATTTTGTAACAAAATTACATTACAAATTTCTTCTGAAAAAAAGTTACTTGGCAAACCCAAAATTACTTGAAAAAGTAACGAATTACAAGTAATCCGTTGCTTGTAACGAATTACTTTTTAAGTCTTATTTTAAGGTTGGCTGAGGGTCGTCCCTATAAAAGAGGAAACGTATATAAGCGCCGTAGTTGAGGTTGAGACCAACGTCTGAACCCTGCCCCTTTTTCGTTTCTTGGTCTCAGGGCTTTCAATATGATGAAGAAAGTCGATTTGGTGAATAAGTTAGAGACCACAAAAACTTCGGTTTGAATTTTATTAACATGTTGCTTCTGGGGTCAAAGCAACACTAGCACAGGAGGGAATGGAGAAACAAAATAAATGTGGTGTTCTTTGTGATTTTTTAAATATAAATGTGCACTATCTACTTCGAGGAACTTGTTTTCCTGGAAGGAGTAGCAATGATTGGGTAATAGCAAAGATCTCCTTTGCTGCTACCCTCATCGGAGAAATGTACAATGCACTGGTTCAACAACACGTCATTTTTTCACTGTTGGCCAACGTGCGCCGCGACCCAAAAACCCTTGTGCATATTTCTTCGCCTACCTTTTTTCAGCGGTGGAGCGCCGCTCACGGGGCTGATACGCTACGCCACCTCGTGGTGAAACTGACGAGAGACTATTTAACATGCGGTCAACCTGGTCGAACGCTGTAGATCAGCAGTCTTCCAAAACACTTTATCCCTTTTTATCTTTATTCATCCACAGTGCTGAGGGATGTTAGATGAATCCAGTCATAAATTGGACGCAGGTGCTGGATCGTTCGGATGCAATCAATACATCTGCTAATCTATGGTCCGCATTTGTTAACTTCAGGAATCGTAACAATGGATGTGTATGGCGCATGCTGTAAGCATTGCTTACCTAGGCGCACATATGTGATGAATATTGCACAGATATAATTTCCCATCATGCATGAACAGCTCTGCTCCAATTCGTGGCCATGGTTATAAGGATGTATCTTGTAGCTGAACAGGCTCTTCTATTTCGCGGTAGACAAACTGCTTGCAGGTTTCGTATTGGCTGACCATTTCTGGTATATTGCCGCGCGCGCAGCTTGCCAAGTAGGCAGCGCGCGCGTGGCCTAATGGTTATAGCGCCTGCCTCCTACGAAGTTAAAGAAGCCTCGTGGTTCTCCAGCCAGTACCTCGCGGTCCCTTCCAGCGAGAAGTAGATGTTCTGCAAGCACTGATCAGCTGTCCACCCGTTATGACGGGCCACCCGTTCATAGTGTTGCAGCCAGTCCTCGATGTCCTCGTGGGCGTCCCCGTGGAAAGGCGTTGGAGTCCGGGGTGCGACGGGCAGGTAGATGACGGCAGAAGTGGCCGGGGTCTGCGACTGGTTGGCCATCGTCGTCTTCTTCGGCCTGGGCTTGTCCGGCAGCAGACCCAATTCAGGGGACTGACCTCTGGTCCGACGGCTTCTTCGGGCTTCGGCGTCTTCGGCGAAGGGTAGCCTTCCGGGGCTGAGCACCTCGCTTGGCCGGGATGTCTTCGGAGGGGTACGCTCAACGGGCATAGAATGCACTACCCCGCACCTCCACCAAAATGTCATGAATGACAATTGATGAGGCGATAATAACGGAAGAAACTAAACGTTTAATGGGGCAAACTTGTGCCTAGAAATAAAAGGAAAAACGATAACAACAGAAGAGAACAGAGCGTCGTGGGCGTCGAGGTCGGCGTGACAGCGGAGTCGAACGCTGGGGCGAAACTGACTCCAGCTTGCCACGCGGAGCCGCTTTTGTACACGCGTGGGCTTCTGGAGCATTCGGCGTAGAAGGTTCGGTGCCTAGAACATTCTAACCTCGAATCAGCAAGACGGTTCTCGAATTTACCAGAACGTCACATTACAGTGTCAACAAAAACGTGTAGCCGCGGCCAGGAATCGAACCCTGGCTTTTCGCGTGGGAGACAAGTGCGATAACCGTTCGGTCACGCGCGCGCTGCCTACTTGGCAAGCTGCGCGCGCGGCAATATGAAACTCTTTTTATAAGCCCGTCGCTATGTAGAAGTTTCCGAGCTCGAACAAACAGCAAGATTCTCGAGTCATCTGGAGCATTCATCAGTAATGCAAACAAAACAAAACTAAAAAGGAAGAAGCGCGACTGGGATGAAACACCAGCAAGCGGAGTCGGAGTCAAGCACGCTGCTGACTCAGTTATTCGCACGCGGCGATAGAGGGTTCTGGAATAAGAGGCCTCAACGCTTGGGTTCCCTTAAGAAATTGGGGGACCCAAACGCAACAAGGTTGTTGTTGACGGCTTATAGAATAGGGGTTTCACAACGCAGCACAGCGCGCTTACGTTTCCCGCTTGCATCGCGAATGGGGCTAACGAGCGTAATAATCAAAAAAGAAAAATATTATTAAACGTAAAGCATATGCGCTTAGCAAGAAATTTCGTTTTACAAATCATAGTTAAGGTAAATCCCAATCAAGCCTGCTAAAACAAGAGACAATTTGGAATCAGTATAAATGTTGGTGGCTGCCGTCTGTCGCCGAAGATTTAGGCCTTCAACTATGCCGAAACTGATATGAACGTGAGCGAGCACACTCTGCGAGCAGATGCTCTATTTAGATTCGAGCTGGAGAACTTTGAAGCCTTGAAATACTTGTTTTCAAGCGGCAGGTATCGTGCCACGAACGAAATCCACTCGGAGCCACGGAGTAGCAATACGTTGCCATGTCAACGGCTACCACGTCTCTTTACGCTTAGGAACCGCCAGAATTAGGGACTATTTTTAAAATGGGACGAGCCCACCGCTCATTCCTTGTGACTTGAGCGAGATAAAACAAAGCGTAAGCCGGTTGAACCATTCATTGGCAATGAAATTGGCTAATACTGTAGCGACCATGACGAATTTGCTCCGAAACGAGCAGAAAGGGCGCCGCCATGTTTTCCGACGCAACCCGGCCCCCAGAGCCGTTTATACTGAGAGAGTTTGGCCTTCTTAAGGAGATTTTGACAGCCTGACAACCACAGCAGCGTAGTCTGACAACCGGGGGATGACTACTTCCGTCCGCCATTTTGTGGCTCTGACTCATAGGAACTCTATGCGATTTCTCAGGAATGAACAAGACAAAGAAGTAACGCCATATTGTGTTATCGCGAAATCCGCTTGTTCTAGCGGGCAACGAGCTCCACTTATTGGCCAAACTCTCTCAGTATAAACAGCGCTGCCGGCCCCAAGCAATTGGGGGCCCCACGCTATTTCTCGTATTATGCGTTGGGGGCGAGCGCCAACCCAAAACCACAAACACAGTTTGGGTTGTGCGCATGCGAAGTGGTGAGTTCCTATTTCTTTGGGGCCCCCAAGCTTTGGGGTCCCCTATTCTAAAACTCTATATACGGTGTAGATGGTCCACGGTACTCTGTGGGGAGGAGAAAGACGAAAACGAAAGCTCGACGTGGCGCAAGTGTGTTCCTTGCGCTCCGGGGAAAATCAAGTTCTTTAGCGGAAATACTGGCTTATGTGCGGAGAAAAGTACTGGAAACGTCGGGGATAGTGATCCGGTTTCGGCGGACGGGACTCTCAAACCGGCGGCCTTTTTTGTGACTTCGACCCACGAGGGGGCTGCTAACCCACGTTAGGCCTGGCTCAGCCATGCGCGTCGTGTCGGGATTCCCTCAGTACTGCCGCCTCGCTGAGCCTAATCTCGAGGCGCTTGTTCATTCACGGGTGGCCTGAAGATGGTGATGGCAACAAGAACTCCAGGAGGCTTCAAGGCCGGTCCTGTGACCGGCTACAGCCCAGAAGAAATGGCACCCAGTGGCTGGCTATAGCCCAGAAGAAATGGCGCAAGTTGTTATTTACCCGGCACAACAGACACTCCCGGAAGAAAAGCTAGGAGCAACCTTGGTGAGCAAGAAAGCCGAAGCACCCTGGAATAACTGGGTACAAGTGTTGCATAGAAAGAAGAAAAACCAGGCCGTGGGGGGGGGGGGGGGGGGGCGAAAACCCCAGTCGAAAAAGGCCATGAGGAGAAGGGGGCCAGGGAGATCCATGCAAGTAGGAAGCCTAGGCCGAGAAAAGCGCTGCGGTTGCCCAGCCTGAGGGAGATCAAGAATAATGTAATTATCGAGTCTAGACGTGTTGCGGTCGACTTGAAGCAATCGAAGAGCCAAGTGGGGGATACGGTAAGCAACTCCCTGACGAATGAACAGGAGGACTACGCCGTTGTCTGGTTCCTCGAGGCGCAGAACACGGTCATAGTCTGCCCAAACGAGTGGACGGAGGTGGAGACCGTTGCAGGAATCAGGAAGCTGAGCTTTCCGGTAGGAAAACTAGATGTCTTGGCGTACCACGTTTTGCCGAGAGGAGACGCATGTCGGGGCGTAATTCACAGAGTTCTCCCGCATTTGACCGATGAGTAGATAAGACAGAAGACCAAGGATTTCGGGTACGAAATTCTTCAGGCGAGAATGTTTTTAAGGCGGCCTTCGGCCGTTATTATCTTTGCGGGAAACAATGTATCTTTCACAGTAAATTCAGTTGTCTTGAAACCCCGTGCTTTGACTATAAAAAAACTAAGGCATAATGCCTCAACTGCGAAGAGGTGGGTCATCGAACCAATTTTTCCACAAACCGGCGGGTTTTGCGTGTTCGATATTGCCGCGCCAAGGGCCGAGCAAGCAACACTCAGTCACGGAAGTCTAGAAGATTCGCGTTTATTCCAACTGGGGGTGTAACTTTTATCATTTCGTCCCAGTTTGTTTCTTGTTCTCCGAAGTGCCTGTTCATTCTAGCCGCGAACGCATGATGCTCGAACCTTCTGGGCCGAATTTTTGCAACCCCGACGCACACTGGATAAAGATCTGCCAATGACCTTGTCGAGTCAGTCTCGCTTTTGCTTGCTGTTACAACGCCAAATTACCGCCCGTTTTTCTGCGAGGTTTCGCTCGTTCTTTATTTTGTTTTGCAGAAGTTCGCAGAGTAAACCTTTCTTTTCAGTTCATTATTTATCACTTCTTCACCTCAATTCGTGAAATGTCTGGTGAAGGTGCGGGGCTACCGACCGCATCCCATGAAGCGTACCCCTCCGAGGCCTCGCAGCGCAAGCCCAGCCCCCGGTTCAAGAAGACCGTACGTGAAGACAACCGACACCCGAGGAAAGCGCCGCACCAAAGATCAACCCCGGAATTCGAACTTTTACCGGACCCCCAGAGGAAAAAGTTGACGAAACCAACTATGACCTCGCAGGGCCTGTAAACTGAGACTCCCGCCGCAGTCTCCCCGTCGTTTATCTGCCCGTCGCCCCTCGTACGCCGACGCCCTTCCACGGAGAGAGTCACGAGGAGGCCGAGGACTGGATCCAACACTACGAGCACGTTGAACGCCATAACGGATGAACTGCCGAGCAGTACCTTCAAGGCCTCTATTTGTTTTTTGGAGGGTACTGCGAGGCACTGGTTCGAGCACCACGAGGCTTCGCTCATATCATGGACGTCTGCGTTGCCGAGTTAAAGCGGACCTTTACGAGCCAACACAGACGGCAGCGAGCGGAGAATCTGCTTCAAACACGAATTCAGGCCCCCAATAAAGACGTAATCAGCTACGTTGAAGATTTGCTACGCCTGAGCGCACGCACCAACACAGAAGGCACCGACGACCGTTGACGAACTTGTTGCCAAAGCAACAAATCTCGAATAGATCCTAACGGCCGAGCGCGCATATGCCGTCGGCTTAACGACGTTCTGACTCTCTATCGGCCGAATCCAAGTTCAGTACCAGCGCCGACGAGCTTAGCGAGATGATCCTCAAGTCTTTTGCGAAGAACTCAAGAAGCTGCTGCGTGCTGCCGACCCCCGGCGTCGCTGTCCATCGACGAAGGTGTGCGGTAAGGGCTTCAGAGAGCCATCGAACCACGGGCTCCTGTCAACCCTCCTCCGCTCGAGCAACCCTCCAGTATTAGCACCCGGCGCACACTCGACGGGATGCCCGCACGCCGCGCTACGCTCGGCGCACTGAGAAGCAAGCTCCGTGCGTCCGAGCCGATCCTCCGGTGCCAAGGAAGACGGGAGTGTGGCGCACGGTTTACCGACGCCCGCTGTGATGCCACTCCGAGGAAGCCGACCACATGTACCGGCGATGCCCCTACCGTCAGCTTGGACTTCGCGGGTCTGCACCGAACGCCATCCGCCCGAGGAGCGTAGGATGACCGCGGAACATCGAGGGGTACCTGAATCGCCCCCGTCACCAGCGCCCGCTTCACCCCAGGGATCCCATTCGCCATCATCACGACGTCCGGCGTCGCCACTTCGTAGGTCCTACCGAGAGAGCCTGTCTCCCCTACCTTGTCGGGGAAACTAAGCGCGGCAACCTCAGGAGTTGCAGTTGGCGATGACGACCGTCGGAAACATCCCCCAAGAACGCCGGAGACCTCCCACTCTAGCGACGACAAGCATCGGAACAACGATTCTGCAACGGTGTCCAACAACTTAAACGTCGTCATCGGTGGCACTCGTGGACACCGGAGCAGATTACTCCGTTTCGAGTGGGAAGCTCTCTCGCCACCTTCGGAATGTCATGATGCCCTGAGACGTACCGCAAATACGACTGTGCGAGAAACGTTATCGTCGACATAGAGTTCCCGTGTGAATGCGGTGCCGTGATTGACTTTAGAGAAAACAAGGTTACGCTTCGGAAGCCCGTCCTACTTATGGAGGGATACAAAACGACGCCACCAGCCGTCAGTCATTGCGGACCACGTGAGCCTGCCGCCTCGGTCAAGAGTTCTTGTGCCTGTCGTGATCGATGCAGTTGCCTGCGGGGAAGTTCTTCTGGAAGGCAGCGTCCAACTGCTTCTCGGAAGAGGAATAGGTGTTGCAAGGGGCGTAACAGAGCTGCAGGATGGACGCAGGTGTTGTCCCCGTGACGAACGAACTTTCGACAGCAGGCACAGCACCTCACAAAAGGTACGGCTGTAGGACACGTCGAGGAGCTCCGGAACGCCGCCGAAATCGCCATGATCTCCGATCAGCACTCGCCATATCAGCCGTACAGTACGCCGCCGCGCAGCTCGAAGTTAACCCCAAGCTAAGTGCCACGGAACGACGAAAGCTCAAAGCGTTTTAGCCGAATTCAGCGACGCTTTGTGACGACGTCGAAAGTGCACCAGAAAACAGTCGCGAGAAATCGCACCGTTAGCAACGAGGATGCGCATCCTGTGCATCGTCCCCTGTACCTGGTTTCCCCAAAGAAAAGATAGGCCATTCATCAACAAGTTCAAGACATGCTCAATGACGACATCATCCAGTCGTTTAGCAGCCCGTGTGACTCTCCAGTCGAACTGGTAAAAAAGAAGGACGGAACGCTTCAATTCTCCGTAGATTACCGGCAACTCGACGAGGTGACGAAGAAAAATGTATATCCCTTAGCGAAAAGTCGTCCAAAATCAGTATACTAAAAGTGCACTGAAGTATACTAAAAGTATACTTTCAGTGTGGTCTTCGTAATGATTGTATACTTTAAGTGTACTTAAAGTGTACTTCTAGTAAAAATGGTGGTGGACTGAAAGTATACTCGTCCGTACAAAACTAGTACATGTAGTAGAATCGTAGTGCCTGCGGTAAAAAGTAGTTCAAAATCAGTATACAGAAAGTGCACTTAAGTATACTAAAGGTCTACTTTGAGTGCTTGCGGTCGGCGTACTCAAATTTTAGTAACGTGATTACATATATATATATATATATACAGGGTGTTTTGTTTTAACCTTAAAAGATTTCTTTAAAAAAAGCCGTGAAAGTTACACTTATGCCGTTGTGGAGGTGAGTTATACGGCCAGGGGGACATATTATAGGGGGCTAATCGTAACGATCAGTCGGCTAATTACTTAAAATTCGTTAATTAACTTTTTAATTAATGAAAATAGACATATGGTTCCAATTAGAAATTTGCTCAGCGTCATCGAAAACCCCTAAATCAGTCATTTCCAGAAAGTCTTTGAGCGCGTGAGAAGCGTAGTAGTGAACTGAAGTTACCCCTCGTGGAGCAGGTACAAAGCTAGAGGTTGCGATAAGGCGCCCGAGCGATTTTTCCGTCTCTTATCTAACCCCAGCTTTGTACCTGGATGCGGTAACTTTAGTGCACTACTACGCTCCTCACGCGCTCGAAGTCTTTCTGAAAATGACTGATTCAGGGGTTTTCGATGACGCTGAGCAAGTTTCTGATTGGAACCATATGTCTATTTTCATTAATTAAAAAGTTAATTAACGAATTTTAATTAATTAGCCACCTGATCATTACGATTAGCCCCCTATAATATGTCCCCCTTGCCGTATAACTCACCTCCACAAGCGGCATAAGTGTAACTTTCACGTCTTTTTTTAAACAAATCTGTTAAGCTTAAAAAAAACACCCTGTATATATATATATATATATTGCGATTTTTTCAGATCAACACATTAAAAACAAGATAGATATCCCGATGCCGTTTTCACGGGATATTTGTAGCCTCGGCGGACATTAGATGAGTAAACAAACGTCACAGTACGTAGTCTAATTAACTTTTTTAATTGACAGTGTAATTGACCATGATGAATTTTCAATTTTAAATGGGCTATGAATTAACTCTTGCCCAACCGAAACAATTTACGAAAAGGCGACGAGTTTTGGGTTATTCATAGCTCAAAGTCTGCCTTCCGTCGCCTGGTCAAAAAACAGCGCGCTGGACAGAGCGCAGGATGTTATGCTTACGTAGTCACTTCAGACGCACCGTTTGAAGTATGATGCTGAAGCATCCACCAAAAGCACGCTGTCAAAAGTGTGCAAGTTTGTTCATGCTGAATCCGACAGCACTTTATAAGGGTTGTAACTTCACTAGAAAATAAATAATGCATGGAACTCCAATATGAGAAGTTCTCACTAACACAAACACACATGCCATTAGCGACATGCAACGTCAAAACCGCCAGGTCACTCTCCATTTTCCCCGCCCCTGCCGCGCGTGCTTCTTGAATTGGGGAAAGAAAGTGAAATATTTGATAAAGAAATATCTCAAAGCCCCTTGCTCTTTCGTGGATAGTTTTGATTGGGTTACGCTCTAATAATGACTGCCTCTAAAACAGCGATAGAAAAATAGGTAATTTACGGATTTCAGTTAATTAATACAAATGTTGCCTCGGTTATCCACCCATGTTATGTCCGCTGAGTGGCACGACACACTGAAGACTGCATCAACGTGGCAGCAAGCCCCCTTTTTTTTCCTAAAAACCTGTTGATTAAAAAATAGCACCGGGTATACAGCTGACATAATGTCGCAAAGGGATGCTTAATTTTTCATTTCACTGCAGAACACGTGGTTCAAAAGTTCCCCGGGGAAACGACCGGCACTGGCACTGTCAGAGCATACGTATGTCGCAAATGTAGCATGGACTATAGCCCTAAAAAAAGCACAAATAGAAAAGTTAGCTACATTGTATGCCACGGAAAGTAGCGTTATCTAACTTGTCAATAATTATTTTAGCTAGTCATTTCTACTATATTTATCAATTGAAAAGTCTACTTTTATTGCAAAGCTAGCTTTTATTTTCCCTGAACTGTATTTGTTACCTTTATTGAAGAATAAAAGTTTACTGTAAAAAACTGTCAGCACTATTCGGAAGCTAGACGTTTGAGGGCAATCGCACCAATTGTTTGATGCTGCTGATGCAAAAGCATGCACATATTTTCGTTTTCAAAGTGCACCGCCACTTGCGTGCTGCCTCATAGGCTAGTAGACAAATAACGTTTGCAGGATGATCCAGTGTTCTTGTAATGCAGGTCTCAGCTCACTATACGCTGTTACCGATATCTGCATCCACAGCAAGCAAAAGGACAGGAGGCAAAGGAAACCACGGCTAATAACGGGGACGTAAGATGCTCCACTTTGCATAGTCACATGCAGCGCAAATCAACTTCTTAACCGCGTAAGCGAAGTGGTGTTATCAATGGAAGCTCGCTCTGAAATTGGCTGGAGAAATTTGCGCCTTCATGTGAAAACCTCCAGCTTTCACCGAAAGTGTTTCATTGTGTAGATTTATCTTGCAAAACTCTAAGACATCTCAATTCACGTGAAAAGAACTTGAAAATTGCAACAACGAACACGCCAACACAGTGGATCGAGAGTTCCACGCTGTAAAAAATCGACGTAAATTTTTCGTGTCTTTCCCTCGCCAAAAAAAATCGGGCACGCTCATTGTTTCAAAATACGAGGTTGCCCTCATTATTCATTTGTCGCGAGAGCCGAGCTCCTTCCAGAAAAGCCGAAATTCCAGGAGTGCAAGCATGTGCAGATGAATCAGAATAGCCTTAGCGACGAAGGAGAAATTGCTTGATATAGTTTCGGTTTTACACTGAAGAAACCTAAAGTTTAGATAAAACCTAAGATTGACTAAATTTTTGTTAATTGTTTCCAAAATTGATATAGTGACATTATTATCATTGATATATATTGATTTGCTTAGTTTTGTCTTAAAAAAAACAAAGACCAAAAAAGAGACTTTTGAAAACTGCGCATGACCATCGCTATTGCAATCAGCTTCCGTTCGGACGCCATTTCCCGTTGGAGTTCCGGAGGCTTCGCGCATCGCTCCCTTTTTACGTTTTAACCGTTTCAGCGGATATTTTAGATATCTTAGTTACGAATACCGTGTTCAAGAATAGCAAGAGATTACTGAGAGCTGGGAGACGCTGCGTCTTACCAACGCAAGTAAGTGGCGGACAGTCATAGCCGACTGGTGCAAGCCCCGGTGAGGAAGTTTCGTTTGTTTCTGCGTAGTGCGCCGCTGTTTCAAACTTTGTCGTGTACCGTGTGCTTGTTAAGCTACGCTTGATTCTAACTATGCTCTACCCGGTGATATTTCGTCATTTGAAAAGAGCGTATCTTCAAAATGTATGGCTCTCTCCGCAGAGTGAGAAAGATTCGCGTGCGGCGGAACCGAGGGCCAGCCGAGGCCCTGTTGGTGACGCCGTCCTACGACGCTCACCCGACAACGCTTTTGCGGAGCGTTCTAGTGCAGTCTGACGGCAGATAAAGTAATCACAGGTCATGCTAGTTCTGACGTGTGGTCCCAACAGCCTCTCGCCAACGATTTGTTTCATAAAGCGGGAGCGAGAAAAACGTTACAAGAGCGAGCAGCATGATTTCTTGCCTGTGCTGATGCCTGTGCCGTAGAGACGCCCGGTCTCTTTGCGTATGCCGAAGCGGCACGCTTCCCAAGTTTACGATTGCGTGATGTAAATAAAGTGAGTTTGGATGTCACGTTTTTTAGTGGCGGCGAAAGCCGCTACAAAAAGCAGAGCTGTTAGAGAAAGCAAAAACGTGAAAAAATGCGAAAAGGACCTGGATATTCGATGGAGTTGAACGACTACCTACGTACGAACTCGCCCAGTTTTTCTTTGTCAAAGAATAATAGCCAATACTAATAATTTAAATAAATGCCAACTTTTAATCGGTTACAAATTTGTAATTGATGCAGTACAACCCTATGCTGCTCAAGTGCTTTTATGATATCAGGTAATTTTTTTTTATTTATTTTTATTTATTTATCCATACTGTCAGCCTTCTCTCGAAGGCTATTACAGGAGAGGGAGAAATAAAAGGGAAAAACATACAATCTTAACGTTTAACAGCAATAAGGACACACAAAATACTATTACATTTTCAAATAACTACAATCAACCACAATTTTTTAATTTGAAAACAGCTCTTCCAAGGAAGACTCAAAATGAGACGCGTCTATTAAATTTATGACACACTCCGGGAGACTATTCCATTCTTCAATTGTTTGCGCGAAAAAAAGAGTATTTAAAGACGTCTATTCTACTACAATAAGGTTGGACCGTTTTCGTATGATTTAGTCTTCTTGATCGCTTATGCACTTCTTTCAGATACAATGCTGGGTCAATTTTTAATTGTCCGTTATAGAGGGAAAAAAACAACTTTAACCTTGCGATCTTCCGTCTAGTTTCTAGTGGTTTCAAGCCGCACTCATGCAACATTCTAGTTACAGAGTCGGTTCTTTTATACCTAGAAAGAATAAAACGTACAGCCAACATTTGAATTTTTTCTAATTTTTCTTTGTCAACTTTTTTGTTGGGACTCCATACCACACTGGCATACTCCAAAATAGGACGTACCATCGTTTTATAGGCAGTCAACTTTGCGTCTCTAGTAGCATCTTTTAATTTCCGTCGTATAAAACAAAGACTCCGATAGGCCGAAGAGCAAACATTTTCAATATGGGCCCGCTACATGTAGGTCATTTGAGATCGTGACACCAAGGTACTTGAAACTGTCCACATTATTCACATTCACATCCCCCATATTGTAGGAAAATTTTAAAACGTTCCTCTTGTTTGTTATGTGCATGTATGCCGACTTAAGAAAATTTATCTGCATTTTCCAATCATCACACCACTGCCTTAATATTTCCAAATTCCTGTTTACGTTCCATTGATCGACGGAATTATTTACGGGAGTATAAAGTAAGCAGTCATCTGCAAAGAGCTTCTGTTTAGTTGGAGCTTGAATATAAGTAGCGATATCATTTATATAAATCAAAAACAACAATGGACCCAGGACTGAGCCCTGAGGGACTCCTGAGGACACAGGTAATGGCGCAGACAGGCTTCCATTAATTTCAACTCTTTGACTTCGATTTGATAGATAGGCTTCAATCCAGTTAATAATAATAGAACCTAGACCTTGTGCTTTTAATTTCCATATCAGTTTTCCATGTGGTATACGATCAAACGCCTTTGAAAAATCGACGCAAATAACATCTACCTGTTGCTTATTATTAACGGCAAAAGAAAAATCATGAAACGTTTCCACAAGTTGATTTACCGTTGACAGGCCGCATCTAAAACCGTGCTGGTGGGGATAGAATATGCCTCGGTCTTCTAGGAAAGTGAATATGTGTTTTGAAATAATATGCTCCACTACTTTACAACAAACACTTGTCAAAGAAATGGGCCTGTAATTATCTACCCTGAGACGGCTTCCGTCTTTAAATACTGGTACAACACGGGCAGATAACCATTCTTGTGGAAGAGTGTGCGTTTGTAATGATGTGTCAAAAATAATTTTAAGATAATAGGATAATAGGATGTGTAAATGTATAGGATAGTTCATAGCAACCATTTATGTACGACCCATTATATTGAATCCTTCCTCTAAAAGCTCAAAGTTATATAAAAAAAGTGCAAATCATAAATTAAGCCGCACCACTGAATGTGTAATAGCATGTGACTTGTATGTATGGTCTCAGCGAAAGAAAAGGATGCATTCAAAAAGAGCTGATCATTTTGTTTCCTCTGTGTTAGAGCTGCTTTCAGGTACACGCAAAATGTGTTTGTCTACGTCTAAAAGAATGGAATTGACGTTTACCGCAAGGCTGCAGGCCTGACTCAGTTAGGCTAGCAGCTTGCAACCTATGGGAACCTGCAGGGAACTGCATCACAAGAGTAAAAGTGACGTCCTCCCACTGATCTCTATTATGGGTGGCTGAATGGTGCATCGAGCAGACAGGTACGAAGCCACCGGAAGTAAGCGGCCTGTCCTGATAGCGAGTGCTTAACAGGCTTTTCGATTCTCCCGAGTGCTGGTTCGAACAACGTTCAGGCGCTGGGTTTTTTCTTGTCATCCCAAGAGAGCCTGCTTGTTGCGGAGTAACAGTGCATGCAGACCCGAGAAGTCTCCTAGGAAACAATTCGATGTGAAAATTTTGAGATTATATTTTTTCAAAAAGTGCATATGTCCCACGTTTAAATGTCTTGTTCTTGGGATTTCCTCCAGAACTAATCTCTGCAGCGCACTGGCACATGCGGAGAAGCGCACTGAACAAAGCAAATCCATCGCAATGGTGACTTTGCGAGCGCTTTGAAAGGTTTGAATGGCATAAACGACTTTATTTTCGCGAGCTCAATATTTCATACATTTTATGAAGTGTTAGCGTTGGGAATACTTTGCAGGTACAAACTTCCATAATCAGGAGTAATGTTCAGTGCATTCGTATCCATTGGGTTACTTTTTTCAGGGCCAATTTTAAGCAATTTCGATTAACTCGCAAAAACTAAGCCTTCGTAAACATTTAGTAGTTTACAGTAGTACAATTAATCTTCAAACCAATATCGAATACCGTAATATACTAAACTTCTAAAATAAAATGTTAATATTAGTAAAGCCCTGGAAATGGCCATTCTCGAATGTTTTCGTTGTGGCCTTCATTAATCCATATGTGCTTAAAATGTAGCAGCTGCAACCTTGAATCTGGAAAAGGCTATTGTTTTTCACACATTTCTTTTATGGTGCCTAGGATTTTAGGTAATAAATGTTGTGCCCTGCAATGAACACTATTACCTGTAGCATAACCCTGGGCATGCAAAGAAGGCACACCACCTATGTCTGACATATCAGGCTTTCAAAAATGCTATTGTCCGATTTTCCTCTCCCTTCTGTTAGGATGAAGTGGTTACTACCTTGCCTTCCTCACATAGTGGTCCTTTGAGCGAGTTATGTGGTGTTATATCATAGGGTGGCATAGGGTAATTTTCTCTTCTCTTTTTATGCAGGATGTAATGGCACACCATCATCACAAAGGAGAGTGTACAGTGAGGCAGGCACGAAAACTTGAATAAAGTGAAAAGTAGGTTTTCAATTTCTGTCTTATCAATTATGTGAAGAACACTGATCATAATGTTTGTATGCTACACATACATACTTTCAGTTGAAAAATGCAATGCATCTCTTCTTTATGGTTTTTCTCACACAGTTTCAGAAGACGCTGGTACGTTATTTTTACGAGGAATGTTTGGAAATAGAGCTGCCAAAGATTTCCTCGTAATTTTCACGTACTTAGCCGCAAATCAAAATGACAGCTCTCCTAGTCAATGTTAGAGAACGGCAGTACATTATTTTCACGAGGGAAGATTTGAAAATGATTCAATTGTCATTTTCACGTCTATGCTCGCAACTTAAAAACGCTGTGCCCGTTTTTTTTTTTACTTGTCCCACATAATTTCATAACATGATTGTAAGTTATTTTGACGAGAAATGTTTGGAAATAGAGCTGACAAGACTTTCCTCGGAAGTTTCCTGACTCATTTTTAATAGTGCATCTCCCGATAATGGCACCTCTGCATTATCATCAATTAAGTGTTGTCAACGGTGTTTCTTAACATTTCAACAGAATGGAGCTATGTGTCATGAAATTTCACAAGTTGGAATCCAGCCGTTCAAAGAAACACCTTTGAAAAGTGAACTTTTTAAATGCAGGCGCCGATTTTTCTGGCCAATTTTAGACCGCTCTTTCCATTCAGAACGCCCGACATACACGGTGTCCCGGATAACTTGCACCATACTTAAAAAACACCGGACCGCTCTGCAGGAGTGAAATCAACTGTCTATAGCAAGCGTTTTGCGAAAGTGCACAGATGTTTTTAATGCGCCTGGTTATCTAAATAACTAAGATTAATCAGTTAACCTTTCAAATATTCTTTTAAGGGCCAAGATGTCAACTGTAAAGTTGCAGGGCGCATTGAGAAACACCCAATTAAAGTGTTGGCAACATGCCTAATACGCTTTCGTGCTTTTTTCCGGCCTTCAAAGAACGCACATTCGCGGCGCGCCCGCGCGCCGTGATTGGGGAAGCGAGTTGTCACGCGGTATTTTTTGTATTTCGCGGGCGTTTTTTGAAGGCTAGGAAAAAGGAGCATGCAATGTGCACCTTGTTGAAAATAGTTTAATGGGGTGTTCTTAATGCGCTCTACAATTTTTCAATGCACACCTCGGCTTTGAACGAAGATTTCAAAAGTTAGCTTGTTAGTCTTAATTAAATAACTAGGCGCACTAAAAAAATTGCGTGCACTTTCGCAAGAGACTTGCTAACAGCGTACAGTTGCTTTCACTCCCGCAGAACGCCCCGGTTCCTTTTTAAAGTTTGGTGCAAGTTATTTGGGGCACCCGGTATATATGCACTATTAGTGTAAATTTAGTGCACAAAAAGCGTACATATAGTGTACTACATGTACACTTATCTTATGCTAGATGTACACTCGAGCTGCACTTATGGTATACTACATATGCACTTGTGCTGTACTGAAAGTATACTATTTTGTTTCATAAAAGTGTGAAACTAGTACGATTTCAGTACATGCCCTAAGTGCACTATTAGTATACATTCAGTATACTGATTTCGAACGACTTTTCGCTAAGGGTATCCATTCCCCCGCATCGACGGCACACTGGACCGGCTCCACCTGCTCCGATACTTTTCGTCGATGGAGCTAAAACTTTGCTACTGGCAGATCGAAGTCAACGAATGGGACCGAGAGAACACGGCCTTCGTCACGCCGAATGGACTGAATGGGTTCAAGGTGAGGCCCTTCAAATTGTGCTTGGCACCGGTAACTTTTCAGTGTGTAATTGACATCGTACTGGCAGGCGTCAACTGGCAGAGCTGTCTCGTTTACCTCGACGACGTCGTGGTATTCTCGGCGAACTTTGACGAACCCTTGCGACGCCTTCGGGCCGTTCTTCAAGCAATCAAGACCTTCGGACGCACCCTCAAGCTGACGAAGTGCCCGTTCACCTACGGCGAACTGAGGTTCCTAGGCCATGCTGTGAGCAACGAAGGTGTCCATAGCGGAATTTCCACCGCCCACGGACAAGAGGGTTGTCCGGAGATTCCTCAGACTTTGGGCGTGCTACAGGCGGTTCCTTCTGGACTTCGCCAGGTTTTCTGCGGAGCTCACGCACCTCACGAGAAACATCGTGAACTTCGAATGAGGAGAAGAACAATAACACGCATTTGGACGAGCTGAAGCGGCGACTCCAGTCGCCATCTATTCTTGGCCACTTTGACCGGTCAGCTGAAACAGAAGTTTACACGGAGGCCAGCGATCGTGGCGCGGTACTTGTCCAACAAGAAGAAGAGGATACAGAGCGCGTAATCGCCTACGCTAATAGGGCGTTGTAGAGCGCGGAGCGAAATTACTCGACGGCCGAGAAGGAATGCCTTGCCGTCGTCTGGGCCATCACGAAATTCCGCCAATTCTTATACGGAAGCCCTTTTCGAGTGGTCACCGACCACCACTCGCTATGCTGGTTAGCGAGCCTGCAGGACCCATCAGGACGCCTCGCTCGATTGAGCCTACGACTGGAAGAATACGACGTGACTGTGGTCTACACGTCAGGCCGAAAACACAGCGATACCGACTGTCTGTCTAAAGCCCCCTTCGATTCAGTTACCACCTGTGCCACAGACGACGACGACGACGATCACATTCTTGGCGCATTGGGCGTTAACGGTATGTCAGCGCTCCAGTGGGACGATCCGGAGCTGCGCGCAGTGATGAACCACTTGAAGGCACGAGGGGTACAATTCCCCGAGCTTTCTTTTGTGCCCTGCCAAGATTCGCCGTCCGGAGAGGTATTCTCTACAAAGAGAACTTCGGGGACAGCAACTCGACTTGACTCATGGCAATTCCTACTAGTCTTTGAGAAGACATCTTCCAAGCCTGCCACGACGACCCAATATCGGGTCACCTTGGCTACAGCAGGACTCTGACAAGGATCCGAGCGAAGTACTTCTGGTCCAAGCTCCCGAAGGCTGTCCACCTCTACACACGATCGTGCCACGAGTGCCAGCGACGAAACAAAGCTCCGTCGAAGCCGTCAGGCCTCCTGCAGCCGATCGCGCCCCCGACTGCACCGTTCCAGCAGATTTTAATGGATTTTTGACCTTTCCCACTGTCGACGTATGAAAAACGTTGGATAATCGTAGCAACTGATTATCTCACCCGGTACGCCACGACAAAAGCACTCCCGTGGGGAACCGCTTTTGAAGTTGCCAACTTCTACGTTGAGTCTATTGTCCTCCGACACGGCACTCCCCAAGTCTTGATTACGGACCGAGGCTCCTCGTTCATGGCGCAGCTGACACAAGTGATACTCCGCCTAAGCCACACTGACCACTGTCGAACCACAGCATACCACCCGCAGACAAACGGGCTGACGGAGCGACTAAACAAGATCATTGCCGACATGATCTCGATGTGCGTGGACGTGCAATACAAGACGTAGGATCAGGTGTCGCCCTACATCACGTTTGCGTACAACACGACGGTTCAGAAAACCACTACGATCACCTTTTCAGCTAGTGCACGACAGAAAGGTGACGACCATGCTCGACGCCATGCTGCCCCACTACCTGACAGACGACGGCGGCGACGACGCCCAGCAAGTCACCCAATGGGCAGAAGAGGTACGCCAGTTAGCCCATCTTCGAATACACAACCAACAACGTGTCGACCGCTGGCCGGTATAACCTTCTTCAACGCGACGTAGATTTCCTACCCGGAGACAGGGTGTGGGTCTAGACGCCCATTCGACTCAAGCCATTCTACGCTCGTTAGGATAGTGACGCTGCATGTTTATTGCGTCTCATCTTTTTTTTTCCTTTCCATTTTTATTTTATCTTTGCGTGGAATCAGGACGTTGCGCTTTTAAAGGGTAGGATAATGCCGCGCGCAGGGTCGAGCAAGCAACACTCACTCAGGGAATTCTAGAAGATTCGCGTTTACTCCTACTCGGGGCATAACATTTATCATATCGTCCCAGTTCTTGTTCTTGAAAGTGCCTGTTTATTCTTACCCCGAACGCTTGATGCTCGAACTTTCTTGGGCGAATTTTCGCTACGCCGACGCACACCAGATAAGGGCCAACCTGTGTCCTTGTCGAGTCTGTCTCGCTCTTGCTTGCTCTTACGCCGCCGAATGGCCACCCACGTTTTTGCTATCGCGATGCTCGTCTTTTATTTTGTTTGGCACGAGTTTGCTGAATAAACCTTTCTTTTCAGTTCATTATTTGTTGTTTTTTCACCTTACTTCGTGACAATATGTGGCACAGCCATTGTGGTAGACACATTTCGACTCACAACACAAATTGCTGCTCACACACAATATGTGTGTGAGCTGAAATGTGCCTTGTGCGGAGGGACGCATAATACCTATGATAAGTCCTGTTCGGAAAAATTTTACAAGAAGGCCAGGACGGACAAGGAGAAGAGAGAAAGCCGTGGTGAGGCAGAGCGCCGGCGAGGCGCAGGCGCGCTGGCTTTCAATGATTGGACCAGAGCGCGTAAAGACCACGTGTGGGCTTGCAGAGCCGGTCCGCCCGCAGTCAGGAGAGAAAGGCGCAAGTTTCATCTACACCATGGCGACGAAGGCGGCGGGGAAAGGAGACGAATGGCGTTAGCGACAAGAGTGAGATTCACACTGACCCCGGTAATCGGTTGAAGTGGCCCGAATTTCCGCAAAAAGGGAAAGTGAGAAACGGAGGAACGAGGCTCTCACGGACGAGCAGATTCAAGTCCTTGTGGAGGCGTCGGTTTAACCCGCGGTCCTCGGGGTACAAGAATTCGTCACTGGCCAGCTGATGTTACTGGTGCACATAGTCGCGGAGCTAGAGAACCAGGGAATGACGCTGTAGCAGAAGCAGGAGATTTTCTTCTTGCTTCTCGACACGAAGAGAAGGAAGAAGATCGAGGTGCCAAAGTACGTGGACTTGTCTGATGCAGAATTATGCGCAAGTCTAAGGATCCAGGACCAAAACTCTGGCAGTGGAACTGCCGGGGATGGGGCGGATTCAGGCCAGTCTTGGTTTGCGGTCTCGCAACAAGCCGGACCCCTGGCGGTCGTATTGCTGCAAGAACCCGGGAGGAAATTCCGGTGATTATCAAGGATAATGTGAAGTTTGAGTGGGATCGCCACGTCGCTAAGCTCGTGCATAAGATGTACTGCGCAATGAAGCATGAGTTTGACGAATGTGGTGTTCGTGCTGCTTCCTTACGGTAAATTAAAACTTGTTGTTGGCCTAGTTGGCTCATGATGCAGTCTAGAGGTTTTTTGCGCGACACAAGGGACAATCACAAGCGAGTAGACACGGACAAGCGCAACTTTCAACTAGTTTATTGGTGCTCGATCGACCACGAACATTCAGAAAGAGCATGCGCAGCACGCTACACAGAAGAAAAAGGAAACTGAAAACAGATAGAAAAGTCACCCACCAAGACACATTAAACGATAGACATTATCAAACCAGCAACCCGGATAAAAACTGCACTTCACTTTCAAACAAAGAAACCGAGGTATGGCTAACACAGTCACGTCCCTTCTTTATATAAAAAGCTTCCATCAATTCTCGGGCTGTGCTATCTTTGCTTCTACCCAAGATCCTGATCTCTTGAAATCGCGCCTCACACCCACAGTCGGCACAGTGAGTTGGCAAGTGCGCATTGCCTTTATTCCTGATTGACAATTCATGTTTCCGTGCGCGGTCATTACGGTAATTCCTTACGGTAATTCCAGCGAAAAGGAGGAACAGTGGGCTGCACGTTTTGGATGTCTACGGCAACCTCAAGATTCATAGGACGGACGTTCGACATTTTATCTCTGCGGCGGTGAAAAAGGCTGGCAAGAAACCGGTGACAATCACGAAGGACATTAATGCTGCTCTGCCGGCGTGAGGATACAAATTCGTGACGCCCAAGGGAAGACGACTGGCGGAGTGCATCAACAACGAACGACTCACTCTCCTTATCGAAGCAAACCAGCCGACCCGGATGGGCACCAGTTCATGCAGGAATACCTGCCCGGACTTGACCCTGGTCACGAACGTGGACAGCGCGGAGTGGAGGAATCCGGCGGAACAGCTAGGGAGCTATTTGTATTCTGAAGACGACCATCCATATAATCGGCTACACGCAAAAAATGGGCAGGGCGAGAATCACGAACTGGGACCGGTGGCGAAGGCAGAGAGGCGAAACGACGGTCAAAATTGAGTGTATCGAGCAATGAACCAAGTCGGCGGTAGACAGTGTGAAACCTTTCTTTACAGAGATAGAGCCTAGGGACAAGACTCCTGACGTGGACACTCATCTTCTGCATCTGTGCGAAGCCCGACGGGCTCTGACCAAGAGGTGGAAGAGGCAGCGCCATAATAGGGAGCTGAGGAAGCGGATACAGGAAATCACAAATAAAGTCGAGGATCACCCGGGTAGGCTAGGCAAGCAAAATTGGTATGGTCGATGTGACAGCCTCCGGGGAAATCTTAGTACAACTCAAACGTGGAGGCTGCTCAGGGCGCTTATTGACCCGGAGCGGACTAAGTCTGCAACGAGCAGACGTGTCGCTGAGTTGATCTACAAATGTCAAGAAGATCAAGATCACATTTTAAAACGACTTGTAGAGAGGTTTATCTGCCTCCAGCTACGGGAGGAGCAAATGGACTACTCGGGAGAGGAAAACCCTGAGTTTGACAGACCTGTTACGGTGGGGGAGTTTGAATACTAGCTGGGAGTGATGAGAAAGAACGCCTCACCTGGTCCGGCCTCCCTAACGGCCAAGCGTCTTTACAACCTGGTAGAAGGGGATCTGGAGGACCTGGTGAGGCACCTTAATGAGCATTTTTGGGAAGAGGGGGTGACGCCGCAGCCGTGAAGATGGCCTATGTTCCTTTTATTCCCAAACCTAAAAAAGCGCAAAAGTTAAAGAATCTCCGCCCGATCTCTGTTACGTCCTGTTTAGGGAAGGCGTTTGAAAGGATGCTAAATTCGAGAGTAATGAGGTACACAGATGAGAGGAAGCTACTTCAAAACGCACAGTTCGGATTCAAACCGCACACGTCTACGCAGGATGTGCTGTTGTGGATGTAGAACGATATTCTAGAGGTTCCTCGGAAGGGACAGACGAGATCTATACTCGTGATGGACCTGAAGGAACTTTTGAAAATGTTTCTCATGAGAGTATCCTCTGGGATTTCAGCCAAATATACTCTAGTAAGAAGACGTGCGATTATGTGCGAAGTTTTTTCATGGCGAGGATGGCCACACTCAAGTCTGGGTATATTAAGTCTAACACTTACGATCTGGGACCTATGGGCGCACTGCAAGGAGCAGTTCTCTCCCCGCTGATGTTCAACCCCGCCATGCAGGGCCTAGCTGGAGCCTTGGGGTCCGTGCCGTGGGTGGAATACGCGATTTAGGCGGATGATATCACTCTACGGTGCAGGGTGGGCTGTAATGGGGAAATTGAGGCGCAGTTATGAAAGGTGGCGTACTTTGTGGATGGCTATGCCGGAGAGTGTGGATTGCGTTGTGCTCCGTGGAAGTATGAGTTATTGATTCATCGAAGTCCGAGGGAGAGATTGAGTGAGCATATATACTTAAGTATATGGGGCATGGCTGTGCCGAAGCCGGAGCGTGTGCGGATGTTAGTGCAACATATTCAGCAAGGCAGGGGGAACAAGAAAACCCTGAACAGACTATACACAATGGCTACGCAGGTGTATGGTATGTTGAGGAGGATTAGGAATAAAAAGTATGGGATTTAGAAGAAGGATGCAGTCCTGCTCGTTCTGGCCTTTATTATCTCCAGGTTGACTTATGGGACTCCGTACTTAAAACTTAACAAGACGGAGATGCAGAAGCTAAATGTATTTATACGAAGTGCTTATAAGAATGCATTGGGGCTATCGGAACGGACAGCCTTGGAGAGGCTGCTCATACTGGGGGGGGGGGGGGGGGGGGGGGGCATAACAGCATAGAGAATTTCCACGAAGTTTGATTGATCTCTCAACTTAGGAGGCTTGAGGGGACGACTAACGGTATGTGGCTTTTCGACAAACTTGAGATGGCGGTACCCGGAGACTATCGAGAGGGGGAGGAGACGGGCGGCGCGATAGATTACGAAGTCAGACAGAAGTTCGTGTTAAGCAGAATTCCTTGGCACATGCACTCAGACCTAGAACATAGAATGGAAACAGGCGCGCACTGTAGCCTTGTCTTGGACTAAGGACAGCAGGGAAGGCACGCTGTACGTAGACGGTCCGGTGCCGTGTCGGACATAGCAACCATTGCTGTGGCCGATGGTCAGGGACGCGTGGTAGGAATTGCTTCGATTCGGGCGCATTTGACGGAGCAAGTGGAGGAGGAAGCGATTGTTTTGGCGATTATTTGAAGTCTAGGGTTACGATTATATCTGACTCTCAAAAATCATGCAGCAATTACCTCTTGGTATACTGGGGAGACCTGCGATGAAACCCTTAGCAAAGGTTAATGTTGAGGGGGTTTATTTGATCCGTGCTCCAGGCCTATTGGGCAAGCGGTCAATAAGGTGGCTAATGCCGCGGTCCGACACGCGTTACACCGGAGACTAACCGCTCATTCACACTGGAAGCGAATCCGCGTCGCAAAGCGGTTGCGAACCGCAGTTCTATAAAGATCCAGTACAATTGCACGCGCACTTGATGGCATTCGAGGCGCGTGCAATTGTACTGGATCTTTATACAACCGCGTTCGCAACCACTTTGCGAACGCGGATCAGCTTCCAGTGTGAATGAGCTGGTAACCCCGGCCCCAGAGGCATCGGATTATGGGCTACCCTATAGCAAATTATATAGGATTATTGGCTACCCTATAGTAGATAGCCTATAGTAAATTCAGGAGGCCGGGTAGGATGGTGTTTCCTAGGTATAGCAAGGAACTGACGAAGGAAGAAGAGTTTGCGTGACGAAGACTGCAAACGGACTTGTTGTGACACTAGTTCAGCTGCATCTGTGGCACCCGAAACGCTTCGCGGCACCGAGCTGTCCCTTCTGCGGGGCGCACTGGGCGGTATTCATCACCTGGCTTTTGTGTGTAAGAATATTCCAGAACTCGTGACAGTGTGTGATCTAACTCTTGAGAAGTGGGAAGCAGGGCTGAGGATTGAGGAGGCCTGGAAGCAAAGACTGCTCGTAGGCCGTGCTCTGCAAGCCATCGCCGCGATTGAACCCCGATAAAGGGGTTCCCACCATCTTCTCGCCATCTTTCCTTTCACTCCACTTCCCTTTCCCAACTTTCCTGAAATGAAGCTTTTTTAACAACAAAACTGGGGGAATAAAAAAACGCAGTTTGATACTTTAGACCATGTTACGGATAAAAACAACAGGACGCGGGATGGCCACAAAAACGCGTTTTTTCGTGTAAGTCTCGTCAAATTATGAGGCGCTGGAGAAATGCAGCATTCTGCGTTAAGTCCTTATTTCGAACTCTTTTTGTTCGCCGTCCGCCCACTGAAAAGCATGCGGGAAGAGCCTTAGAACGCACCAGGTATCGCTGCGCCGCAGCGTTCTTCCGCAAAATAAAGTTCGTCTGCTTTCCTCGCCGTCACCATGGCAACGAACGCCGAATGAATGGAAGCAGGCACGGTACCGGCGCGTGAAGCCAGCAACAACTGACGCCATTTTGCGAACGCTGTATGCTAGCCAAAGCCGAACGCGGTGTGTAAGATCAACCGCCTCCGCCGGTGCGCCGCTGGCAAAGACGACGAATCTGAGACACAGCGACGGCGATTGAGCCGTCGGCGTGTCTTTTTCCTTTTCTCTTCCGCCGACATGTTGCGCGCTGTTTAATCTTAGTTATTGGCGATTTGATCAAGCAACAGCACCGCGGAACGACTGGTACGGCGTCATTTATTGGGATCAAAGGCGCGAAATAAGCAAGAACAATTTTTATTTGAATCATAACACGCGATATCCAAGTTTGGGGACCACATACCTTTGCCTCGGTCTTTCTTTGAACTTTTTACAGAGACACGGGGTGCCGCATTCAGAAAACAGCTCCGTTTGCAAAATATGGGGGCCCTGAAAAGGGCCGTTTAGACCGCTACCAGAACCTATAACTGACGTAACGAGCACTTGACAAGCGGTTGGCGCAGAAGTCGCCTTTATGCACGCCGGCGGGCGACGGGCTCAGCGCAGCGGATCACTTGAAGTCACCGGGGCCATCAGAATCCTCGTCCTCCGCACTATAGGGAAGATCCCTGTGTGCGTCGGGCTGTCGATTTTGGCGGCCGCGGCGACCCAGATGTTGGCCAAGACTCTGCATTACTCAGGCTCTTGTCAGTGTGGATTTTTCGCGCCTACAATCTAAAGAGAAAGAACTGGCATACACACACATCACACGCGCACGCACTCAAAGTTGGTCCAGAAGTCCAGTGTCCCCGTCGGTTCTTGTAGCGCTTTCAAAACCATACACTGATACCGCCAAGTGTTTTTCGGCCCAGGATTTTGGTGACATTAAATGGTCTATGGTCCAGCAGTTGCAGCGTTCTTCTCTTGTCTTCTTGTTCGGTGCTGTATTTCACGCATGCACACAAATGATGCTAATAACAAAGCTAAATAATTGGTCTAATTATTTATTGGACTAATTTTATCCTCAAACCAATCCGACTATGAATTAAACTTTTTTTTATTTTTTTATACGTTGCAATAACCTTTACCGCCCATATTCTTATGACGGCAGGAACGAGGGAGCATAGTAAGAGTGCCCTTCAAACGACAATAATAATAATTATTAAATACTGCCGGACCTCCGCCGGAAACTCTGAGGCACGGTGGAGAAGTCGTCGCAACAAAAAATCTAAAGAAACAAAATAAATAGCCTAATGGTCGGCGGCGGCGTCATGAGGCATCGCCGAGTGCGGAGTATAACGCTCTTGGCATAAGGTATATACTGTGCATTCTGAATTTTCTTTTCTTATAGAATACGTCGAATTATGACGCCAACACTCCCTCTCTCCTTCGTTCCAACGCGTTGTTTGTTATTGAATTAACAAATCAAAATCAAATAAGGGTCGTGGCATCCTCTCGGGTAAAGAAACAAAAAGGAGAACAAACAAGGAAGATTGCGAGTAACACCTCTCATCAAAGAACACGCCGCCCGAGAACGGCTCCCTTCTTATTTTTGTTTTAATTTGTATTCACTTTGTTACTTCATTTTGTTGTTGGGTGCTACTGTTCTTTTCTTTTTAACGATGCGGACCGTGGCAACCGTTCTGGTCATGCGATTGGCGTTTGTTTAGTCACGCCATGGTGTGGTCCGACCGATTAACCAATGAGTTTGTTAGATTGGTGTCACGAGGTATAAAATGGCGGATCAAATAAAAACGATAAATGCAAAAAAGCGCGCAGTTCTGCTCGTTTAGCCGCCTTGGCGCTTTATTCCTCCAGAGGCGAGCATCGCAGTGCCATGGCGTTTAACTTGTGCCGTCTTCATGACGCCATGAAAGACCCTCTTGAAGCAATTAATTTGCTTTAGGGCATGGGCATGCTCCTGGGTTCCCGTGCGTACCCAGAGTGTGAAGCTGCGATGACGCTGCAAGTCCCCGCTAGATCTGCGGACGGCTACTCGTGGAGGTGCGGTGTGTGGATGACTCGTGAGGTGCCCAAGAAAAAGCCGGTCAAGGTTCAGTGCCGGGGCGAGGTCTTGGTACGGAGTGGTTCCTTTTTCGAGAGATCGCACCTGACGCGTCCCCAACTCATGAAAATCATCTACCTCTGGTGCCAGACCCTTCCATGCGCCGTTATTCAGCGGAAGACTGATGTCGCAAGTAAGACAATAACTGATTGGACGAGCCTTTGTCGGGAGGTTGTGGTAAATGCCGTCTTTACGCATTCAGAGATGAATGGCGGCGAAGGCGTGACTGTAGAACTAGACGTTCGGGCGGCGAAAGTACCATCGCGGGTATTTAAGACCTGGCCAGTGGGTTTTCGGTGGTGTGGAGCGTGGCAGCGGGTGCTGCTTTCTTGTTCCCAGGGAAGACCCGGACGCTAAAACCCTGCAAGGGCTAATAGCCGAGTGGGTCCGCCCCTGGAACAAAGAATAATCACTGACGTTGGGCTGGCTATCGCAATCTTGCAGATGACGTCACTTCATGCACCTCACCGTCAACCACAAGCTGCACTTTGTCGACCCGAACACTGGTGCGCTCACCAATACGGTAGAGGCACCTGGGCCCACGCCAAAAAACTCTATTCTATCTGGACGGCGAGAGAGCATCACCTATTTCACTGGTCACCTTGCAAGTTCATGTTTGGAGGGAAGAAAGACGCGCGGAAACACTGATAGATTCCAGTCGTTCGTCGCCGCGGCCGCCAAAATCTATCAGCCCCGACGCAGACAGGGACCTTCCTATAGTGCGGAGGACGAGGATTCTGACGGCCCCGGTGGCTTCGAGTGATCCGCTGCGCTGAGCCCATCGCCCGCCTGCGTGCCTAAAGACGACTTATGCGCCAACCGCTTGTCAAGTGCTCGTTACGTCAGTTATAGGTTCTGGTAGCGGTCTAAATGACCCTTTTCAGGGCCCCCATATTTGCAAACGGAGCTGTTTCTGAATGCGGCACCCCGTGTCTCTGTACAACGTTCACCTAAAGACCCATCAAAGGTATGTGGTCCCAACTTGGATATCGCGTGTTATGATTCAAATAAAAATTGTTCTTGCTTATTTCGCGCCTTTGATCCCAATAAATGCCGCCGTACTAGTCGTCCCGTGGTGCTGTTGCTTGCTCAATCGCCAATAACTAAGATTAAACAGCGCACAACACGTCGGCGGAAGAGAAATGGAAGAAGACACGCCGACGGCTCAATCGCCGTCGGCGTGTCTCAGCTTCGTCGTCTTTGCCAGCGGCGCACCGGCGGAGGCGGTTGATCTGACACAGCGTTATTGAGAGAGTTGGCCAGACATTGGTAAAAGGCGAGTTGTTGCTGGGCCAACACCAGGCCGCGAAACAGACCCTAGCGTTGGGCGTGCTCTAAATTTGAGTTGCCACGACTATACTTCGTTTCACCTATGTGCGAGCGATAGGCATTAAACTGGAAGCGCGAGCACGGAAGCTCCGTGCGTTCAGGCTTTGCTCGAGCGCGCGAGCTGGGGAGAAATGCAAAAATGCGTCTCTCCGCGCTTCTAGCTGTGCTTCGCTCGCATTCATTCGGCGTCAGCGTCTCGTTTCCATGGTAACGGCGAGTAAAGCAGACGAACTTTATGTTGCGGAAGAACGCTGCGGCGCAGCGATACCAAGTGCGTTCTAAGGCTCTTCCCGCATGCTTTTCAATGGGCGAAAGGCGAACAAAAAGAGTTCGAAATAGGACTTAACGCAGAATGCTGCATTTCTCCAGCGCCTCATAATTTGACGAGCCTTGCACGAAAAGCATGTCTTTAGACCGGAGTTCGGTGATAGTTTTTTTTACAACAACATGGGTCTAACGTATCAATGTGCCGAAAAAAAAAGGACACCACTAAGAATGAAACTTGGTTTTTGGCGCGAGGATTGGGTTTGATATCGCAGAAACTTTTCACGCGTTCTCGCGCAAACCAAACCATACATGAAGCATACGCTCTCGCACCCGTAGCTCTGACAGCGTTGTTTGCTATAATACTTCTCGCCTCGCATGGAATTTTAGCGGCCATTCTAAGAGCGCGAATTAAACTCTGTTTCATACTTAGCGTGCAGCAACGCTGTCAAAGCTACTGGCACGAGCGCGTGGCTTCATCTATGGTATTGTTTGCGCGAGAAACGCGTGCAAATGATCAACAGATCAAGCCACATGCTCGTGCCAGTAGCTTTGACAGCATTGCACACTAAGTATGATACAGAGTATAGTTGATTTGGATGAAGCCTTAGCGGCTGCACGAGGGGCGTGTGCAGCGAGTGCTCGAGTCTAGGCAGTCAAGGCTAGCCGCTCGCGCTTGTGCATTCTTCGCACTTTGTCCAGCTACATTCTAAGAAACAAGAAGGTCTCAAAGCACTAATGTATCGTTTGGTCCTCTAAACTTTCAGTAGCCCCCGAAAAGACAATCTGGTTCAAGCTAGCTACCCTGCGCAAAAGCTGGGGACTAACCGAGAGGCGTGCGCGAGCGAAAGCAGCCACTGGTCCTCCTCAGAAACTGTGCATCTCTTTGTTTTTGTCGCCGAAGGTAAAGGTGTATCCACACGACGGACCGGGCCGCGGACCGATTGATCACGTGATGCGCGGCCCGCGAGCCTCCCGGCTGCAATGAGCGTCCACACGGCGGACCAAAAGTGGAGACGACAGAGCGAGCGGGCCGGTCTAACCCTCGACCTCACAGCTCTGCCAAACGCATGCAGCGAGCTGCGTTGAGGCTATTTGTAAGGAGCCAAGATGGAGGTTGAACGAAAGAGACGTTTGGCCCCGGTGGCCCTGGCGTTCACTATTGAGGACGAGGAGGATTAAGTGAACCGAAACGGGCTTGCTGGATGAAGACCTGGATTGTGCAGGACAGATCTTGGTCTGCATA
>JABSTQ010003052.1:0-69377 GCA_013358835.2 Ixodes persulcatus
ATATACTGCCCTACATTCACTGCAGAAGAAAAGAAAGAAGCTGCTTCTCTTTTAAATAGCCCCCCTGAAGAAGGTGCCGAGCTGGCACCGAAACGTTGGGACCCTACAATCTTTTAGGGATTGGTTGGCGTTTGCCCTTTATTTATAATAAGGGACTATGTATGCTACTTACCAGATTTATTAGGTACATGTTAAAAGCTTCTGCGAGAGCTTTTCCTTGTAATGTTACGCCTTCTTTAGTTGTTTCTTGTACTGCCGACTCAAAGGGACCATGTTTTAACACTTGGTTTAACGGTTTTCATACCAGATCTGTTCTCTTCATACATGTCTCATTAAATAAATTATGAAAATATGTTTGTTTAGTCTGGCGAAGAACCTTATTCACTTTAATTCTGCATTTTTTGAAAAGAGCAAGATCTTCTGGAGTTCTCGTTTTAAGAAACGTACTATAGTTTTTCTTTTATTAATCAATTTTAAGCATTTTCTAGTTGCCCATGGCTTACGGTTCTTTTTAGCTTGTTTTGATTGCCTATAAGGAAAAGAATTTTCGTATATCTTCTTAAAAATATCTAAGAATTCATTATACGCTTCATCAGCAGATCTAGCGGAAAAAAACGAGTCCCAATTTGTATTTGAAATGGTTTCACGAAACGTGTCTAACGTGGCGGAATATATGCTTCGGACCCTAATAGTCCTTCTGTTTTCATTCCCAAACTCAATTTTCTGGTTCGTTATATTATTTATCAACATGAATATGGGTAGATGATCACTTTAACTATATTCCAGAATACCAGCACTAACCGAACTTACTTCTTGATTCGTCACAAACACATCAAGCAATGTGGGCGATGAGGACGTGACTCGAGTGGGAGAATTTATAAAATTGCAAAAGTTATTTGATGTAAGTAGAATAGGAAAGTCGTCTTTGACACGCGATTCTTCGCGTAAGTTTATATTTAGGTCTCCACGAAGAAGAAGTTTACATCTCTCCTCATTTGCAAAACAAAAAAAGTTCTTCTAAAAAGTTAAAAAAAGATTGAAACATTTCCACCTGGTGGACGATAAAAAACCGAGTAAATACAGTCTTTCCTCCTGACGCAGAGTATCTCATAGTCGCGAGTCATGATGGTGTAATCCGGAACAACCTCAAGGTCAGAAAAATTACTTTGTAACGAGACACCTCCACCTCGTCCGTAATCTCGATTTAAATAAATTATTATATTCAGGTAGTACAAACAAAATCACAGTCATCAATATACCATGTTTCCGTTAGCATAATAATATTAAATGAAGTTTGAAAAGAATCAAAAAGCAACATTAGGCTCTCCTTTATTACTAGCAGATTGCATGTTTAGATGAAAAAAACTTATCTTAGTTCTGTGACCCTCATTCAAAAAAAGATTCAACTGATCAAGCGTTACAGCACCAAGGTCCTCTGTCATAACAAGGCATACACCAATAAAAAAATAGAAAAACGTTTAACAAATCAGTCTCAAGCCATCCTTATGTAATACTGAAATAACAGGAGTGTCAACCGATTTCTTTTTGCCAGTATCTTGCCATTTCGGACCCACACAAACTGCCAAAGATGTTCACGTTTCTTAGACACTGTCATTCTGTGCAGTTTTTTCAAATACGAGCACAAATGCTCGTTCACAAATACTAGAGCATCTGATGGCAGATTTAGGTCGCGACACGAAATTCGCTTTTTTTTAGCCTTATCAAGGACACTGTCTCGCTTATTTCGGTGCGTGAAACGGACAAGGAGGTTGCTTTTGTCACTATCTTTAGTCGGCACTTAGTGACATGCTTCCACGTCTGCTTTGGTTATCGGTTCACCGATGACATCTCCGAGTATCGTTATCAACTGTTCTGGATTTAAGGTTTCGTATTTTAAAATACCTTTAACCTTGATGTTGTTTTTTCGCGAGTACTGCTTGCAGTTTACTAGCGTATTTTCAGCTTCTTTTATTTCTTGGTCGGGACAACCATTTCCGCTCTCATTTCGGTGTTTTCCTTTTTCAGGACAGAGTTTTCGATCAAAAGTGCAGTCATTTTCACTTTGAAAGTCTCAAATTCTTTATTTATGAAGTTCATGCTGTCCTTTATTTCAGTTATTTCTTTTAAACCGTTACGTATTTTCCGTAACTCTGTCCTGAGATCTCTTTCAAAAGTGTACCTGAAACCCTTCAGCTCCTGTCTAATGTCTTCTTTAAAGTCACTTAACAACTTGGCTACATCTTTCGTCATATCGAAGAGCAGTATTCACAGAAAACAAATAAGCAACAGGAAAAAAGACACGAGAAAACGAGAAATACTTGTCAGCAGCGACGAGAAAGCAACAGCAACACAGTTTCAAGTCAAGAAGGGAGGTTAAAACCAACCTGCAAATTTACGAGGATTCAGTACGTTGTTCCATTGCCGCCGCCGCCGCCAAGAGAGATCCCGATGAAGCGTGTTGTCTTTTAAAGACGAGTTTGCACAAGGCCCTGGCAGCAGATGACCAATCCACAGCGGGCAGGGACTGACGCGTGGATAGGACGTATTCCACTGAAGAAATGGCAGCTCCCGCCGTCAGGGTTGTTGTGCCGGGCTCTGGCCGGCGGTCAAACTGCACGGCCCAAAAGCAACCGCAAGCAAGCAACTGAGCCAACTGAACCTCCAGAGTCGGGAACCAAGAAGCATGTTTATCTCACGAAGCAATGGCTTTTTACAGAAGACGCGGGCACAGTGTTCGCAGCCCAATTACCAAAAGTGTCCAAACTTGGCACTAGTGCCGCCCACAACATCTCCCCCCTTTAGAACGTTTGAGAATGTACCGGACACCTTGGCTGTGAAAAAAAACAAAGTTTTACAGATTGAGTCTCTTGGGAGCAACCACTTGTATCCCAGAACGGGTCGTGAAGGGTTGGCCCGTACCGTCACCACGAACACCTGGTGGTGAAGCCGGACGAGTCACATCACGATGAGGCGAGTCACCAGGTCCACCTGAGGCCGAATAGTCGCCGGAAGCTGGGGTAGCAAGGGGCGTTGAAGATGCGCACCGGTCGCTGGGAGCCAATGTAGACGGTGGAGCCGAGGTTCCACTGTAGGGCACTAAGTTGCGCCGGTTGCGTTGCAGAACTGCCCCGTTGTCACTCTCAACGACATAAGACCTCGGGCGTTGAGCCGGGCTTAAGACAGTGCCACGCAGTCTCTCGGGCTGAACCCAAACTCGAGTGCCCTGCTGAAGTCTTGGAAGAGCACGGGCTCAATGACGGCTGTTGAAGTCTGCTGTCTGTTTCCTACGGTAGTCGGAGTCTCGGGTGACAACCAGGTCTCGTCCCGGATTAAGCGGCTGTAGCTGCTTCTCCCTCTTCGGGACCCGCATCCGAAGCAGACGGCCCCATCAGCAGCTGTGCTGGGCTGTAGCCAGTGACACCTGGCGTGTCTCTGTAACTGAGGAGCGCCAAGTACGGGTCCTTGGCCTTGCGAAAGAGGTTCTTAATGGTTGGAACCATACGTTCCACTTCACCGCACATTATTTTTCAATCCTTTTCTATTGCCTCAACTCAAATCTCATCTCATCTCACCGTTTGACTGGGGGAAGTTTGGGCTACTGGTCACATGTGCGAAACCGTAGAAGCTTGCGAATCCGGAGAACTCCCGCGACGAAAATGGGGGACCGTTATCAGACCGGACGGTCTTGGGGATTCCATGACGAGCAAACATACTCTTGAGGACGTCCATGACCTTCCCTGCTGTCGTGCTTCCCAGCGTCACCACTTCCGGGTACCGGGAATAGTAGTCAACTAGGAGAATGAAGGTTTGGCCATTCGGGTGAAAGAGGTCGACACCGAGGACTTCCCACGGGAGGCTTGGGAGACTTGTGCAACGGAGGGGTTCCGCCAGGTTGACTCGGCACGAGGCACATTCCTCACAGTTCGCCACGAGGGAAGTGATGCTTGTATTTATCTGGGGCCACCAGGCTGACTCACGGGCTCTGGACTTGCAGCGGTTGATACCTTGATGGCCTTCGTGGATCAAGGCAAGTATCGTCGGGCGCAGCGCCGCTGGGATGACGATACGGGTTCCCTTCAGCAGAAGACCATTGCAGACTGAGAGTTCTTCCAACACGGGTGCATACTTTGCAACGTGCAAAGGTAACCTTCCCTTGGACGGCCAACCGCCCTGACAGAAGGAGATGAGCGTACTGCATTCACCGTCGGATGCTTGAGCCATCTTGAGATCTTCTATGGGAACTGGAAGCACCTCAGAAGAGCCGTCCACGATTTCTGCTGCGAAAAGCTCGATGGCGTCCAGCTCTCCTGGCGCGACGAGGGCCTTGCAAGGGATTCGAGACAGAGTGTCGGCTGTGGCTAGTAGTTTTCCAGGAACGTGCAGCATTCGGAATTGATACCGCATGAGTTTTAGCCGCAACCGTTGAATCCGGGGTGGTAAGACGTCGAGCTCCATCTTTCCAAAAAGGGAGACCAATGGCAGATGATCCGTCTCAACATCAAAGGAGATGCCACGCACATACTCGTCGAACCTCTGTACAGCCCAGGTGACCGCCAAAGCCTCCTTCTCCGTCTGGCTGTAGCGCTGCTCAGTTGTTGTCAGGGATCTTGACACAAAGGCGACGGGTCGTCTCTCTCCTGTTGGTTGCGTCTGGAGCAGCACCGCGCCTAGGCCGAAGGAGCTTGCCTCCGCTGAGACCATAGTCGGGTAGGCTGGCTGGTATTTTGCCATACAACGGTCGGACGTCAGCAGCTTCTTGAGAGCATCAAAGGCGACCTCTGTTCAGACGACCATGTCCACTCCGTGTTCTTGCTAAGCAGAGCCCTGATCGGCGCTGTCACTTGGGCCACGTGGGGAAGGAAGCGGGCCAAGTGATTCACCATGCCTAGAAGTCGGCGCACCCCAGCAACGTCCGTTGGTGGCTCCATATTTTGCACGGCGGACAGCTTGCCGGGATCGGGCCTTATCCCTTCCGGTGAGACAACAACTCCCAGGAATGACACTTGGGACACTCCAAAACTGCACTTCTCCCTGCTGAGGGTGACGCCGGCTTTGGAGAGACGCAACAGCACCTGCTGCAGGCGTTGGTCATGTTCCTTCTTCGTTCTGCCAAAGACTAGGACGTCGTCGATCATGTTGACTGTTCCGTCCTGGCCCTCCAAAATCCATGCCATCTGTCGCTGGAAAACCTCTGGGGCCGATGTGATGCCAAATGGGAGGCGGCAAAAGTAATAACGCCCAAACGGCGTAATGAATGTCGTAAGCTCTTGAGAGTCCTGGGAAAGCTTGACCTGATGCAAGCTTGAGGTAGCATCGAGCTTCGAGAAGACTGCTGCATCGCCCAGAAGTCCCAGGACTTGATCGACAGTGGGGAGCACGTGACGTTTTCTCAGGACAACTTGATTCAGCTTGGTAAGATCAACACAGAGGCGGTAGCCTCCCGACGACTTTGGAACCACGACCAGTCCAGCGCACCAAGGTGTGGGGTTGGTGACACGCCGAATGACTCCGTCTTCCTCCAGTTTGGCCAGCTCCGTTCGCACCACCTCGCGCAGGGGTATTGGTATGCGGCGTGGAACACTAAGGGAAAACGGAACCGCATCTGGGCGTAGACGAATCTTTTACTCCTCCTTGAGCGTGCCAAGGCCTTTGAAAAGTCCATGCGGCACCGGTACTTTCATGTCGTCCAAAAACTTGACCACACCCAGAGCCTGGATGGCTGGGAACCCCAGCAGGGGCACGGAGAGGGACTTGATCACGTACAGACGCTGATGATAGGTCTTGCCTTGCCACAGGAGGGTAGCCATGAAGGACCCAACAACTTTTAGCCACTGGTCTCCCGGTCCCGTCAGCAGGTCGTCGACCTTGTCCAGATGACGAGGTAAGTTCAGGAAGGCTTCCGAAACAGCAGACACCCCCGCGCCGGAGTCTACCTTAAATCTCGCCGTGTAGTTGTCGACAGTGACCTCGACGTACTTGGCCTTGGCCGTCTCCGTCTCGAGGATTGCATGGAGCTCTAAGGCCGCCACCTTGCCCTGCTTTCGTTTGCGAGCGCGACAGACGTCCGCGAAGTGGCCCTTCTTCTTGCAGTAGTTGCACAGAGACTGCCGAGCAGGACAGTCGGAGCGTGCGTGGGGGGCTCGACCGCAGCAGGAACCCGAGTCGTTATCGCCAATTGAAGACACGGCTGACGCGTCGTCCGACCGTTTCGTTGTCTTGCGTTGGTGCGTCGGACCACGACGAGACTTGGTAGCGTCAACGTTGACGGTGAGCTGGCCTGACTTATTCCCACGAGCAGTCTTTTCTTTTTCGGCGTCTTCGGCCTGCCTCGCCTGCGTCCACGCGTCCTTGAGGCTAAGCTTCGCGTTCCGGCAGAGTTGGTCGGACAGGCGTCCGTCGCAAAGACCGACCACAAACCGGTCGCGAACCAGGCGTTCTTCGACATCGGGGGACGGGTAGTTGCACCGCTTGACAAGCTTGCAGCGCTCGGCGTAGTAACTGTCGTCGCTCTCTCCCGGGTGCTGAACCCGCTTGTGGAACCTCGAGGACTCGTATACCTCGTTGAGGGGGTGCACGAAGTGTTCCGTGAAGCGCTTGACTACCGTGTCGTAGTCGCTCAGGGAGGCGGCGTTCAAGCCGAACGTGTCGAGAAGGACCCGAGCCTCGGGGCCCATACAGTAGAGGAGTGTCCGCGCCTGAATGTCCGGTGGTGCTTGGCGAAGTCCGGAGGCGTAAGCGTAGTCCTCGAATTGCGTAAGCCACGCAGGCCAAGAACCGGTGTTGTCGAAGTTGAAACCAGCGGGCTGACGTAGGGAGACGCCAACCCACGCTGGGGCTTCTTGAGAGTTCGCCATTAGGACGGAGGGACGTAGGCCTAATGCGCTGTCATGAGGACCGAAGGTAGTGCGTAGGCCTAGTGGACTACTTCTGACACCATGTTGTGCCGGGCTGTGGCCGGCGGTCAAACTGCACGGCCCAAAAGCAACCGCAAGCAAGCAACTGAGCCAACTGAACCTCCAGAGTCGGGAACCAAGAAGCAAGTTTATCTCACGAAGCAATGGCTTTTTACAGAAGACGCGGGCACAGTGTTCGCAGCCCAATTACCAAAAGTGTCCAAACTTGGCACTAGCGCCGCCCACAACTATCCTTGTACTTAGATAAAACGACGAGTCTTTTTGATGCCTCAGCCTGCAAATTTACGAGGATTCAGTACGTTGTTCTCTTATCGCCGCCGCCGCCAAGCAGTCTGCAGGCTGATTCATGGAGTGGCCTGAAATTTTCCCAACTCGGAAAAGGGGGGGGGGGGGAGGAGAGAGAAAGGGGTGGTTGTTGTGGAAAGGTGATAATATTCATTCTCACTCAGGAGGGTCGCCGGCCATTAAGAAGTGGACTCGCACATAACGGGGAAGCCTGTGGGGCCGCATCTCCAGTAATTATGAGTAAAATGTGGTACTCAGCTAGGTTACTAAGAAGTTGTGATAGTGCAAACGATGGGGAGCTGTGTAGGCGGATGAAGCAAAGAACTACCTTACGACTGCGCCGTCTTCATCAGAAGCCAGCATTTCGGTTTGCTTCTTCAACCCTCCTTCCACCGTCCTGACACCAATCTTTCCAATATTGGATAAATCCGGTATAGCGTTGATCCCGCAAGCCCGCGCCAATACTTAAATGCCTTTATCAATTTATAAAACAGTCCTCAAGCAGAGGTAAGGAAGAATAAATACGCAAAATAGTGCAAAATGGGATGAACAAGCTATGGGATGGGATATATGTTTCGAACAGTAAGGAAGAGATTAGAGAAAGCCATTTGATTTATATGTTCGAAAAGAAATGTATACTCGACGACCTGAACCCTTTATTGCGCAAGCCAATCCTTGTGCAGACACGGGAATGGTTCCATCAGCCGCGCGATGCCAGAGGGCGGCTGCTGGAACGACCCTAGCATACCGCGGACCCTCGATCTCCACTCCACCGACCGAGCGGCCTCGGGCCTGCAGCTCATGGAAAAAAGCGTTCGGTCGCGCTGAGTCTCGCGGATTGAGCGTGCCCGCGTCAACGAGGGAAGACACCTGGAAGCCTCAAGGTCGTTGTGGCGCTCGCAGCTAGCCGCTCATTTTGCCCTTTTTGAGGATTATCCCTACAGGAAAAGCCGACACAAAAGAAGCCCCTGCCGTCATGTGACTTTTAGAAGAGGGTGAAAACAGGAGGTTTGCGAGGGGCATTTTCTTACCTTGCCGAAAATGGTTTCGTTGGTTTGTCTTTAAGCTTAAGCTTTGTGAAATCCAAATTTTGTGAAATTCGGATTTCACAAAATAAGCTTGCAGGAGTATTCAGCAGGGCGCCATAAACCACGAAACACCACTCATATAGAAATATCTCGAGCGGTTAGCCGTATTTCTGGAAAATAAAGGAGAGCCTGAGAGAGAATATTTACGTCATCTTATCGCAGAAGAGTTGAGAAGGACGAGAAATGGCTTCGCTCCTTTTCCTATCTGCGCCTTCGCGGAGACAAATCGAAAAAAAGGAGGAAAGGAGAATTGCGAGGTCACGCGTCTTTTCGGCCTTGTGCGAGCGCGCTCTTCTGTTACGAAAATACGACGATTCGTTGGAGATTCTAGCGTCCCGCCTATCGATTCTGCGTTGTTTTCTGAAATGGGATTTTCGGTTCAGCATTCCTTTAAATAGAACATGTAAGGCCTGAGTGCAGCATGTCTCCCCAAAAAACCTACTAGCCTAAAATGGCCTGCTAAAATCAGAAACTTAACTCATGGAGGCAAATCTTACCTGGATTACGCCTTTTACTGATCCAAGTCTTGCATTAAAATTTGAAGTCTCAACTCGCGCTACGAATCAATTAATAAACAAAGAATTATTTCAGAGAGGGTTAATGGCGGCATCTGTTGACGGTTAAACCTTTTGATTGCCATTGGAACAGGAGTAAAGTAAATATCTTCGTACTGGGACTTGAGCCCTGAGATTTTAAAGAGAGTTGGACCAGCCAAATAAGCATTCGAGAAAATTAGCAGCTCCATAGGCGAGGTTTTTGGCTTTTACGTGTTATTTTAGACTGGTAGCCTTCCTTTGGGACATACTGGAGAACCACCAGTTCAGGTGGTTGATTTGGCGTGGATTCGAAGCACCGGTTTTGTTGATATTTGTTTCCACTTGCCTCTCGAAAGTCTGGAGAATGGATCTCTCTTGGATTGCTTCGAAATGAGAGCAACCAGAAGCTCCGCCTCCAGTATGCGGGGTCGTTTAGCAGCATCGTGCTCTGGCTGCGCCGATAGTGGTGAGATAAAGTGTCACTGCTACCAAGTATGCACAAAGAAGGAGATTAGAACGCGGTACTTTGGAAGCTTATCTAGTAACTCTAGATCAGGGGTGCACACATACGACCCGCAAGCACTTTTAGTGCGGCCCGCAAAAAACCCGTTCACTGTGTCATTCAATGCACCGTATGCCCGCTCTAATCGGCAGAAAGCATTAAAACTTGTTAAACTACTTTCCTCAAAGTCCTCTTTTCTAGGAGGAAAGTCTATATCATCAGTTCAGATTTTTACTTTCCGCTAAGCCGCAAATATTAACAATACAAAAGCATGTCCTGTCGTTCAGTGTGTCCCCCCGTGTCCATTACAGCATTGCAACATCCATTCTTTCCCTCTTTAATACCGTCTCCTGCTTTCACCATGAAAGCTACAACCCTCTTCTATTCTGTTGGCGCATAAACGGTGCCTGTTCGATACAGAAGAAAAGTATACCAGATATATTCTTGAGTTGAGAATAGCTAGTTTTTTTTACGCGTAGAGTTTGAGTGCACTCCAAAAAAGAGCAATTGACCAGGACAATAAAAATATAACCAAGAGTGGTTAAATTTTTCTCCTAAAGCGTACAACCAATTCAAAGATGCCATGTATTGAAAACCTGCCGCCAGCAAAAAGGTAAAAGTTTCAATAGGTGCGGCCTGCACAGTATGCAATAGACCTAATTTTGGCCTGCGTCATTATCGAGGAATGCACCCCTGCTCTTGACTGTGCGTTGTGTCGGAAAGAAGAGTTGTCACTCAGCGGGATATGAGACCAGGCCTGTACGAAATAAATTATTAGAGTAGTGCATTTCAGCCCAGTTCCTGCAGGAAATCAGCAGATTGTCAGACTAAAACTCATCAGGCCATCACCACACGCCATTCAGAGATGCTCGATTCCCCGAGGGGTGACGGTAAAAGCATTTCATCTGTGCAGTTACAACTTTTAGTTCAGCAACCAAACAATATTTTTTGCAACATTTATAGCAGTACTCAAAGAGAAGTATGTACAAAGTTGGATTTTGAATCTATATGTACAAAGAATCCCTGATACAACGCAAAGACAATTGAAAACATTCAGCTCCTCATTAGTTTAGTGCATTGCTTACGGAACACGGCAATACATGAGCTTGCAAAACATTTGACGGTGTAAAAAGCTTACATATTGATTTACCCAGAAACTTGCCGCTGTCGGGATGCTTTGTTGCAGCTTCACTTTTTCTGCGCAAGTTACTATCCCGCTGCAAGTCTCCGTGAATAGAGTACTAAACGTCACAACATGTCTCGAGCACTGCGTCTGCCTCTAGTGGACTAAAGATATGATGGCATGAAGCATACGTCAAATGGTTACTGAGAGAGGTCTGTTTGCTGAAAGTGCATCATGCCACCAACGTGTCAAGAGGTGGAGCCGGCTAATTGCGGTCACGAGGGTAGTCTTAGCTGAAGCTGGATGGACATGAAGCTGCGGAATATTATTTGGTCATGTGAACATATTTTGCATGAGAGCAGAGGCAGAACACATCTCTGGTCGTTTAGAAGGCAGTAAATGCCATGTTAGGTGTAAAGCGAACTGAACAGAAACTGAACGGAACATTCCGGTCAACTGTGTAAAGAAGTTGAGACTATCTGTCCAGTAAACAAGGGTTTGAGCAAAATAACAATAGCATTGATGTTGCAAGGCTTATAGCGCACAAAATTGCAAAAGCATCCGACTAGTGAATGAGCACTATAATCAAATAAAGAGAAATAAGCCTTCTCTTTTGTGACCACACTAGTCTATAATTTGTGTGCTTGATCTTGAATCATTGTAGCGGACGACTACCTTTAGGTATTGTTTTTCTGTGGAATGAATGCAATTAAATATGACATGACGGTAGCATAAATAGGGGTCATGCTATCTTATGGTCATCTTATTACATACTCGCAACAAGGAATACTCCAGAGAGCCCCGAGGAGAAGAAATAAAAGTTTTAAAACTAGTCGTCAAACCTACAAAATACTACAAGTCATGTGAAATGATTAATTCGGATGTTGTAATCGATCTTCCTTGCAGTCTTGAATAAAATATTTGCAACCTTGTGCTCTTAATGTTGCCTGCCATGCAATGCAGGAACACAAATGTCACCAACTCAGTGTCATATTAATTAAAATTTGGCTTTCTTACTTTGAGATAAATCCCCTCACTTTTAGCATCCAAAATGCTGATGATTCCTATATCGTAGACTGCGCACCACAAAGATGTAAATTCTTCGCATTTTAGTTTTAATGAATCACACAATTTTTTCCCCTTATGTTTGTGCATTTTGTGTAAATTTAGTAAGACCAAGGAGTTTTGTGTTTAATACTTGTGAATTTAATTTTTTTTTCAGAACCAAGGTTTCGTCGACGAAAAGAAACCAATTGCAACCCTTCTCATGGCATATGTGATACGGCACATGGTAAGCGATCAAGGTATCGCAGATCTCTTGGATATGCAGAGCAGCATAACTTTAGTAGTGTTAGCATATCCCCCCGTGGTGCACCAACATCAAAGTACCTTCTGAAGACTTTAGGAGCTGATGTCCCTGGTACAGAGAAGCATTTTTACTGCATGGATTGTCTAGGGTATTTAGGTAAATCAGCTCCTGAGGGCCAGGCTCATTGCGGAAACTGTGAACGGGATGTAGATATGGCGTCTTGCCCTTTTTTATTGGGATGCCTCTGAAGGAGATTTTATTTCATTTTATTTATTTATATACATTGAGGACCCGTGTCCAGGTTTACACAATGGAGAATAAGTTAAAAGACACTTGTTTAAACACAAAAGTAAAACTCAAGAAAAAAGTAATAAAACATGGTACAAATGTTAAATGGCAATAACAAGTTAACTAATCACTACACAAATTTATAACTCGTTTATTTCATCCAAAAAACCACTGAGAAGTTCACAAAACGTAGATGTGTGAATTTCTAGTACAATCTCGTTGGGTAATGAATTCCAATCATCAATAGAAAGAGGTAGCATGGAATTTGCTAAAGACAAGGATAAAGTGCGGATGAATTGGATTTTACACACATTGTCAACCCTAGTGGAAATTCGATCTGGGACGCTGAGAAGGGCTATTTTCATCTGCGGATTGTGATAATATATTTTATGAAGAAGGGCAAGTCGGTAGAGCCTTCGACGAAAAGAAAGTGTTTGGAGATAAGAACGATTACGAAGTGAAGTGATACTAGTGTAGGAGGAGTAGTCAAAGTGAATGTACCTTAGTGCTGTTTTTTAATTTTTTCTAGTTCGTTAGAGAGATAATTTTGAAATGGTGACCAAATCGATGATGCGTATGCCATTTGAGAACGAACCAGGGTTGTGCAGGTTAGCCTTTTGATTTCGGGCGAACAGAGTCTGAGGTTACGTTTTAAGTATCCAAGTGTGCGGTTACCTTTTAGGACAACTTCGTTAACGTGGTTGTTTCATGCGAGATCGCTGGTGAAGTGAAGTCCTAGGTACTTATATGATGTGCAGTGGCCAATGCTATTGATACCTATTTGGTAAGAAAAATTAGACGAGGTGGTTTGACGAGTGAATGTTAGCAACTGGCACTTTTCCATGTTTAGGCTCATCTGGCAATTGCTACACCACTGTTCACTTATATTGAGATCATTTTGAAGTATTCTATGGTCATCTTGTGTTTTGATGGCTTTGTAAATGACGCAGTTGTCTGCGAAGAGACGCACGGGGGATGATAGAAGCTTTATTAAGTCATTGATGTACGCTAAAAATAATAATGGGCCTAGTACGGATCCCTGTGGGACGCCTGAAATGAAAGAGGACCTGCATGACATTTTGTCATTGATGACTGTATAATGCGCGCGATTTGTGAGGAACTCTCTGATCCAGTCTATTATGTTTGAGAAAGTTTAATGTAAGATAGCTTTTTAATGAGGCGTTGATGAGGTACGCTATCAAATAAAGGAGCAGATTGAACGGATCCTAGCACAGCAAAGCTTCAAATGGCTCCCACAAAGCAACAGAGCTAGGAACTCGAGTGGAGACATAAAGGATGGCATTGAACATGCCAGACTGTCAGCTGACTTTTCAACTAAAGACATCTCCCTGCTCTGAAATACAGATGGGATCGGTTTGTTTGAGAAATCAAGCTTCGATATCTGGCCTGTTCAGTGCGAAATTATTTAATTGGACCCTGCAATGCGGAAACAAAACATGTTTATGCCTGCCCTGTGGTTTGGGTTTTGTTATCCAAGCATGACTACTTACCTGACACCCTTTACGAAGGAACTGCAAGAGCTTTCTACAGGATTTTCCTGCGTGAGAGATAGAAAAACTGTTCCCATAAAAGTTCACATCATCTGTTCTAGGATGACACCCCATCAACGCCTTACTCGCTGACTCTGCTAAGCCCAGCCAGTTCCCCAAACTTCGCCTGGCAACCAGGAGCATCGACTGGGGATTGTCTAGTAAAGCCGTATCCCGCCCGGCCTGTTGGGGCTCCACATCGCTGCTGAAGCCATGACGAAAACGCACTTGTTCATTCAGGTGCTGCTCCTGTCCGATACCGTTCCACCGCCACTTGTAGTGGATTACCCGACTGAAGCCCGTGGTCGCGGTGACGACACACATCATCTGTTCAAGGACGACACCGCATCAACGCCGTACTCGCTCACCTTGCTAAGCCTAGCCAGTTTCACAAACTTCGGCTTGCAACCAGGAACATCGACTGAGCAGTGCCTACTAAAGCCGCTTCAACCACCCCACCAGCTGGGGCTCGACATCGCTGCTGACGCCATGACGAAAACACACTTGGTCATTAAGGCGCTGCCCCTGTCTGATAACATCCCACCGAAACTTACAGTAAATTACTCTACTGAATGCCCTGGTCCCGGCGACGACGCACATTATCTGTTTGAGGATGACACCGCATCAACGCCGTACTAGCTCACTCTGCTAAGCCCAGCCAGTTTCACTCCCTTCGCCTGGCAACCAGGAACATCGACTGGGGAGTGCCTACTAAAGCCGCTTCAACCGCCCGGCCAGCTGGGGCTCGACATCGCTGCTGACGCCATGACGAAAACTCACTTGCTCATTCCGGCGCTGCTCCAGTCCGCTAACATCCCACCGAAGCTTGCAGGGGATTAGACTACAGAAGCGCGTGGTACCGGTGACGACGCACATCATCTGTTCGAGGATGACACCGCATCAACGCTGTACTTGCTCACCCTGCTAAGCCCAGCCAGCTTCACGAACTTCGCCTGGCAACCAGGAACATCGACTGGGGAGTGTCTACTAAAGCCGCTTCAACTTCCCGGCCAGTTGGGGCTCCACATCGCTGCTGACGCCATGACGAAAACGCACATGTTTATTCAGGTGCTGCTTCCGTCCGCTACCATCCCACCGAAGCTCGCAGTGGATTACCCCACCGAAGCGCGTGGTACCGGTGACGACGCACATCATCTGTTCTAGGAGGAAACCGCATCAACGTCGTACTCGCTCACCCTGCTAAGCCCAGCCAGTTTCACAAACTTCGCCCTGCCAGCAGGAAGATCGATTGAGGAGTGTCTACTACAGTCGCTTCAACCGCCCGGCCTGTTGGGGCTCCACATCGCTGCTGACACCATGGCGAAAACGCACTTGTTCATTCAGGTGCTGCTCCTGTCCGATACCGTTCCACCGAAGCTTGTAGGTGATTACACGACTGAAGCCCGTGGTCCCGGTGACGACACACATCATCAGTTCAAGGACGACACCGCATCAACGCCGTACTCGCTCACTCTGCTAAGCCTAGCCAGTTTCACAAACTTCGGCTTGCAACCAGGAACATCGACTGAGCAGTGCCTACTAAAGCCGCTTCAACCGCCCGGCCAGCTGGGGCTCGACATCGCTGCTGACGCCATGACGAAAACACACTTGCTCATTAAGGCACTGCTCCTGTCTGCTAACATCCCACCGAAACGTACAGTAGATTACTCTACTGAATGCCCTGGTCCCGGCGACGACGCACATTATCTGTTCGAGGATGACACCGCATAAAAGCCGTACTAGCTCACTCTGCTAAGCCCAGCCAGTTTCACTACCTTCGCCTGGCAACCAGGAACATCGACTGGGGAGTGTCTACTAAAGCCGTTTCAACCGTCCGGCCAGCTGGGGCTCGACATCGCTGCTGACGTCATGACGAAAACACACTTGCTCATTCAGGCGCTGCTCCTGTCCGCTAACATCCCACCGAAGCTTCCAGTGGATTACCCGAACGAAACCCGCGGTCCCAGTGACGACGCACATCATCTGTTCTAGGATGACACCACATAAACGCCGTACTCGCCCACTCTGCTAAGCCTAGGAAGTTTCACCAACTTCGCCTGGCAACCAGGAACATCGACATGGGAGTCTCTACTAAAGCCGCTTACACTGCCCGTCCAGCTGGGGCTCCACATCGCTGCTGACGCCATGACGAGAACGCATCTGTTCATTCAGGTGCTGCTCCTTTCCTCTACCATCCCACCGAAGCTTGCAGTGGATTACCCGACCGAAGCCAGTGTTCCCGGTGACGACGCACATCATCTGTTTGAGGATGACACCGCATCAACACCAATTCGCTCACTTTGCTAAGCCCAGCCAGTTTCACCAACTTCGCCTTGCAACCAGGAACATCGACTGGGGAGTGTCTACTAAAGCCGCTTCAAGCCTCCGGCCAGCTGGGGCTCCACATCGCTGCAGACGCCATGATGAAAACACACTTGCTCATTCAGGTGCTGCTCCAGTCCGCTACCATCCCACCGAAGCTAGCTGTGCATTACCCAACCGAAGGCCGTGGTCCCGGTGACGACGCACATCATGTGTTCGAGGATGGCATCGCATCGACGCCGTGCTCGCTAGCTTTGCTAAGCCCAGCCAGTTTCCCCAACTTTGCCTTGCAACCAGGAATATCGACTGGGGAGTTTCTGCTAAAGCCGCTTGAACCGCCCGGCCAGCTGGGGCTCCACATCGCTGCTGACGCCATGACGAGAACACACTTGCGCATTCAGGTGCTGCTCCTGCCCGCTACCATCCCACCGAAGCTTGCAGTGGATTACCCGACCGAAGGCCGTGGTCCCGGTGACAACGAACATCATCTTTTCAAGGATGACACCGCATTAACGCCGAACTCACTCACTCTGCTAAGCCTAGCCAGTTTCTCCAACTTCGCCTTGCAACCAGGAACATCGACTAGAGGACTGTCTATTGAAGCCGCTTCAACCGCCCGGCCAGCTTGGGCTCGACATCGCTGCTGACGCCATGACAAAAACGCACTATTTTATTCATTTTCTGCTCCTGTCCACTACCATCCCACCGAAGCTTGCTGTGGACTACCCGACCGAAGCCCGTGGTCATGGTGACGACCGACATTATCAGTTCGAGGATGACACCGCATCAACGCCGTACTCGCTCACCCTGCTAAGCCCAACCCGCTTCAACGAATTCGCCTCGCAACCAGGAACATTGACTAGGGAGTGTCTAGTAAAGCCGCTTCAACTGCCCGGCCAGCTTGGGCTCCACGTCGCTGCTGATGCCATGACGAAAACGCACCTTTTCATTCAGGTGCTGCTTCTGTCCGCTTCCATCCCACCGAAGCTTGCAGTGGATTACCCGACCGAAGCCCGTGGTCACGGTGACGATAGACATCATCAGTTGGAGGATGACACCGCATGAACGCCGTACTCGCTCACCCTGCTAAGCGCAACCCGCTTCAACAACTTCGCCTCGCAACCAGGAACATTAACTGGAGAGTGTCTAGTAAAGCCGCTTCAACTGCCCCGCCAGCTTGGGCTCCACGTCGCTGCTGATGCCATGACGAAAACGCACCTGTTCATTCAGGTGCTGCTTCTGTCCGCTACCATCCCACCGAATCTTGCAGTGGATTACCCGACCGAAGGCCGTGGTCACGGTTACGACGGACGTCATCAGTTTGTGGGAGCGAGTCTGCCACCACGGCCAGAGGCCGCTGCCGACCGCCCAAACTGGACAACATCTGAGGCGCGCAACAGCACACGTAGGACAGTGATGCAGAAGCCTATAAAAGACGGCACACGCCCACAGAAGGGGGGAGACGGACCGTGGTCACGGAGGCGTGCAGTTCGAACGCTCCGGCAATGTTTTACGTTGATACTAACAACCCATTCCCGTTATTCTAATAAATGTAGTTTCTCGTTATGGAAACCCCGGCTTCGTGTTGTTCCTCCCGGATGGGCATGCAGTAAGGCAACCCTACCACATGGCGCCCAACGTGCTTTTGCTGCCCTTCTGTCGGAACGACACGGGGCTGGGTTTCTTCTCTCGGTAAGTTTTTTTCAACTGCGGTGTTTCTTTTGGAAGTAGTGCTGGCACTCGCGACAGCGCGATTGCGCGTTGCATTGGAGCCTCAAATCATTCCTTAGTCACGCGGGGGCGTGTTTACCGCTTTGGGGGCGTGTTTTTTTCTCGAGTGGAGTTACTGTCTGTTTCCGCGCACGTTTTCTTGTCTGCTTGGCGTTTCTATTTTGTCCCGCCATGTCTCCCACACTACGGTCCGAGACGAAGGATGGCGAAAAGCCTGGAGCAAGCGTGGATCCCGGAGCAGGCTCGGCGGATGCGCAAGCCGAATTGCTACTGAAGGTGGCAGCCATGTGTGATGCGGTCACACAGCGTCTCGCCGTGCAGCAGTCACGTGAGCCGGAGCTGCGTCCCCAGCTGACGGTGCCGGTGTATACTGGCTACAACGACGCCAAGTCAATCGCCGACTTTCGGGGTGAGCTCGACGTCTTCAAAGTCGCCTCAGGCGCCTCGGAATCCCTCGTGATAAGCAGAATACTCCCACTCGCTCTACAGTCTAGCGCTGCGTGCTGGTTAAGGCTGCAACCTACATTCACCAGCCTAGCGGAGTTCGAGCGGCAATTCCGAGCAGAGTTCCTGCCACCTGGTTACGAGTTACAAATCTTGAGAGAACTCGAGTCCCGAACGCAACATCCGAACGAAAGCCTGGTTCAGTATGTTCGCGCATTGCAGGAACTCACACGAAGGGCACAACCTAATGCCTTCGAGTCGGAGATTATAGCTCGGGTTCTCAGACAATGTCACCCAAAGTACCACGTGTACCTACACGGCCGCACCTTTGAGACCATTGAAGAGCTAGCCCGGCATGCCCGCAGCGCAGAGGAGATCTTCCTCGCTCAGAAGAGCTATCTCCCACCGCCTTTGGCCGCAAACTCTCTCGAACCCGCATGTGTTTGGCAGGGCCCCGAGGCAATCCCGGCGCTAAGACCTCCACGGGACTGGCTCAGAGTGTCCAATCAAAGCAGCCGGAGGCGCTCCAGTTTTGGTTCAATGCGGGGCCACTGGAGGACGTCCGAAGAGCGCCCTGGTGCCGGCGACTCAAGCGATTCGGACCAATGCCACAACTGTGGACAGCGCGGCCACTTCCAAAGAGAGTGCCCAAATACGAGCCCGAGGCAGAACGAAACAAATGGCGGAAGGGCTGGAAGTGAGCGGGGGGATTGTGGAAATCCGGTCAACCCTCGCGCGCCTATGGGCCGTGAAAATCCGGAAGGTCACGTGGCATCCCAATCGGGAAACTATTACGGCCGGCGGCAATGAGTTCCACTGCAGAGCCGCCGATGGCCACTATCACAGCCGGGATCACGCACGCAGCGTCACTAGTTCCATCGGTATGTCGAATTCAGCCTGACGGCAAAATGATCGAGCCACGCATGACGATCACTTTGCTCGGTTTTCCTTTTGCCGCGCTTTTGGATACCGGGGCTGCTATCTCGCTTATTGGGGACGCTGCCTATGAACTATGCAAAAATCAAAACATAACCTTTCATTCGGCGGACACGCGTCTGCAGTTAGCCTCCGGGTCAACAATATCGGCAGACAGAGCCGTAAGGCTTAAAATTTAATTTAATGAGAAGAAACGGCGTCAGCGCTTTCTGTATCTCCCGGGACTCGCCGTACCCGTGAAATTGGGTCGAGATTTTATCGCAGGCGTTAGCATGACGCTCGACTTCCCTGGTGGCGGCTATTGTCTGGGAAACCAGGCGGACCTCACTCCGTTCACCAGACGAGAGAACTGCATCACTGGCCCAACCCTCCCAGCCCACTTCACAATGCCTGCAGCTGCCTTACCATCCGAAATCTCGGATACCGTGCAGAAGTGTCCGGGCACTGACCTCGAAAAGAGACAGCTGGAGGACGTCCTGCGGCCGTTCTCTTCGATGTTCACGGAGCGACCAGGAAAGACAGACATCCTGCTGCATCGGATTGCAACCCGTAACGCACCGCCTTGGAGGTGCAATCCACGCCCCATCAGCGTGCACAAAAGAGAACTCCTGGACGTGGCCCTTCAGGAGATGCTGGACACCGGCGCAGTACGTGAGTCAAAGAGCCTTTGGGCATTTCCTGTCGTGCTCGCTCCGAAAAAAGATGGAACTGCCAGACTCAGCGTAGATTACAGACGGCTTAACGAAGTCTCTGTACGGGACAGTTACCCTTTTCCCAGCATTTCCTCTATAATGTACGCGCTTGGTAACGCGACGGTGTTCACCACGTTGGATTGCAGCCGCGGATTCCTTCAGATCGAAGTGCATCCGTTAGACGTGCAGAAAACCGCTTTCATTTGCCACAGAGGGCTGTACGAGTTCACCCGCTTGCCTTTTGGCTTGTCCAACTCGCCAGCGAGCTTTCAACGTCTGATGGACGTTGTGCTCGGAAACGCAAAGTACGAATTCGCCACGGCATACATGGATGACGTTGTTGTTTTCTCGCGTACATTCGAGGAGCACCTCGAACACTTGACTATTGTGCTTGAGCGGATGCGGAACGCGGGCCTAACAATCAATCCGGGGAAAGTTCAATTGGCCGAGCCCAAAATTAACCTCCTCGGATTTGTTGTCGATAGCGGCACGCTTCGTCCCAACGAAGAAAAACTGCGCGCACTAACTGAGTACCCGTGCCCCCATGACGTGAAAAGTTTACAGTGATATCTCGGAATGATTGCATTCTATAGGGATTTCATTCCTTACTGCTCCGAGATTTCTCAGCCGCTTAATCACCTCCTTCGAAAAGGCGTCAAATGGTGTTGGAGCGAACAGCAACAAAGCGCATTTATAGCCTTATCAAAGGCAGTGACAGAAAACGCGTGTTTGCAACTTCCCGACCTAAACCAACCATTCGTTTTGCAGACAGATGCAAGCGATTGCGGCGTCGGAGCTGTTTTACTGCAGGAACATGACGGTATACTTCGCCCGGTTGCTTTCGCAAGTCAGACCCTCGATTCCGCACAACGTAACTACAGTGTTGCAGAAAGAAAATGCTTAGCCATAGTGTATGCGTTAAAGCGATTCGACATGTATTTGGATGGCGCAACATTCCAAATTCAATGTGATCATTTAGTGTTGTCATGGCTGAAAAGACTTCAGAACCCCGCTGGTCGCCTCGCTCGTTGGGCACTTACGCTGCAACAATACGATTACACTATTGTGTACAGGCCGGGTGCTACAAACCAAATTGCTGATGCACTTTCCCGCGCCCCCCTTCCTGAGGAGCACGTGTAGGAAGTTCCAGGTCTGGTTGCGGTCGTTAATACAGCACAGGGACCACCTGACTCACGGTGGGGAACATTAGTCTCAAGAGAGGATCTTCTCAAGGCCGAGCACGACGATGGGTTGTGCCAACAAGTGACTGCCTGGCTGGCAGAGTCCGGCCCAGTCAGCACCAAGGGTGATGAACAGTTCGACTCTTACTTACTGAGCAGTGACGGACTCCTGTTGCGCTACATCCCTCAGGCTGGTGATGATCTGAGCAGTTCTCCGTTTCGAACAGTGATACCTCGGAAGTTACGTAAGTCCTTCATCAGATACATGCACAGTTCTGCCTTAGCCGGACACAGCAGTGGAAGCAAAACTTACGATAAGTTGTCCCAGATTGCGACGTGGCCCGGCATGCGGCAAGATGTACTGAGGTATGCGCGTAGTTGCCCGTCATGCCAGAAAGCGAAACCACGTGGTGGTCAACCCCCAGGTTTCATGCAACCGATCGCAAGCCAGAGCCCTTGGCAGATCTGTTGCTGTGACGTCATGGGTCCATTTCCACGAAGCCCACACGGAAACCAGTACTTGTTCGTAGTAACAGACCATTTCACCAAATGGGTGGAGCTGTTCCCTTTACGAAAGTTCGACTCGCAGAAAATATGGGACTGCCTACTTCAAGTTTTCGCGCGTTTTGGTTTCCCGGCAAGCCTAATTTCGGACAATGTGTCGTATTTTACAAGCAAAGTGTTCGTCGATGCATGCACGGTTCTGGGAATTGAACATAAGCGGACTTCGCCGTATCATCCACAGGCAAATCTAACCGAAAGAGTAAATCGGAACCTTAAGATGATGCTTGTTGCGCATACGGAGCGTCACAAAGACTGGGATGCGAAGCTCCCAGAAATGGCCTTCGCCACCCGCACCACGGTTAACCGGTCAACCGGGCTCACCGCTGCCCAGCTCAATTTTGGCAGGGAGCTTGCCTTTCCTCTCACTAACACTCTCCGTTCGACAGAGCCCAGGGCACAGGACCGCAACTACTCGAAGTTTGCAGACGACCTGCGAAAGCGTTTCACTATCAACCTCAAGGAAGCCCGGGAGAACCTTGACGTTGCCAGACTGCAGCAATCCGACCAGTACAACCAGGGACGCCGAGACTTGCAGTTCGAGGTGGGAGACTTGGTGCTCTGGCGCACTCACCCCCTGAGTGACGCGGCGAAAGGCTTCACGGCCTCACTGGCCAACAGGTGGGATGGTCCATTTCGTGTAGGCAAAAAGCTTTCCCCGCTTACATACACACTAATTCACCATTTCAGTGGTGAGTCCACAGGACCAACTCATGTCACCGACCTTAAACAATTCCACGTCCCGGAAGATGGTTTTTCGCAGATCGGACCGATGCCGACGACGGCCCGGTCCCGGACCCCCCTTCGCCGCCACACAGGCGGTACAACCTGCGACGTCGGTGACGGCTGAGAGAGAAGTTGTAGAGCGGTGGACAAGATTCTTCTTCTTTTTTTTCCCTTTTTTCTTTCGGGTTTCGAGCGTTGTACCTCGGTCGTATATCATCCCACGGATCCGATCGCCTTTCTGAGAGGGGGAAATATTGCGCGATTGTGTGGCCACCCCAGATCCTTTATCCTTTTGTTTTATGCAATATAGAGCCAGGGGTTACACATGAGAGTAACCCATGCCAATTGCTCGTTTTGATTCACGAAGATGGATCACGGGCAACGCCACCACCAATCCCGGGCATCTGGACGCCAGGGTCCCAGGACACGTGGCGGTCCCAGTCACCGACGGCGGCAACCGGCGAGGCTCACCCCATGGAACCGCGGCCAGTGGGCAAGACGGTCCACAGGCCCCAAAAACTGAAACTGCCGGCGATTACGGGAACGCCAACCACCAAGGACGACTGCGACCTGGAGCGCGCCCTAGCGCCGATACAGCACCGCCGTCCACACCCTCGACGACGACCCCCTCCCAATGACGACCACGACGACCCTGGCATCGACATGCCAGACGCTTAAGGGGGGGGGGGGGGGGGGAGTGTGGGAGCGAGTCTGCCACCACGGCCAGAGGCCGCTGCCGACCGCCCAAACTGGACAACATCTGAGGCGCGCAACAGCACACGTAGGACAGTGATGCAGAAGCCTATAAAAGACGGCACACTCCCACAGAAGGGGGGAGACGGACCGTGGTCACGGAGGCGTGCAGTTCGAACGCTCCGGCAACGTTTTACGTTGAAACTAACAACCAATTCCCGTTATTCTAATAAATGTAGTTTCTCGTTATAAAAACCACGGCTTCGTGTTGTTCCTCCCGGATGGGCATGCAGCAAGGCAACCCTACCACAAGTTCAAGGATGACACCGCATCAACGCCGTACTCGCTCACCCTGCTAAGCCCAACCCGCTTCAGCAACTTCACCTCGCAACCAGGAACATTGACGGGGGAGTGTCTATTGAAGCTGCTTCATCCACCCGGCCAGCTTGGGCTCCACGTCGCTGCTGATGCCATGACGAAAACGCACCTGTTCATTCAGGTGCTGCTTCTGTCCGCTACCATCCCACCGAAGCTTGCAGTGAATTACCCGACCGAAGGCCGTGGTCCCGGTGGCGACGCACGTCATCTGTTCCAGGGTGACACCACATCAACGCCGTATTCGCTCACTCTGCTAAGTCCCGCCGGTTTCCCAAACTTCGCCTTGCAACCAGAAACATGGGGAGTGTCTACTAAAGCCACTTCAACCGCCCGGCCATCTGGGGCTCGACATCGCTGCTGACGCCATGACGAAAACGTACTTGTTCATTCATGTCGGTTACCTCAACAATGTCAAATGTTTCCGCAGTTTTTATTTGTGCCTCTTTTAGTGTCGAGCCCCTACGAAAATGTGTCCACTTCATGGAAGTATTTTTGTTAGTAGTGCTTTTATTGCTCATACGTATCTTTGGTCTCTTGACTACTCTTAGTTTTGTCGGGAGACGTGGCGTCTAACCCGGGCCCTCTGAATGTCAGTGAGCGTCGAGAAATTATTCTTGCAACAGTTCAGAAAATTAAGGCCTCGCAGACTGAAATTTTGGCAAAAGTAGCGTCCTTAGAAAACGGATTGAACGAAACAGACGCAACTGTTCAGCAGCTGTCTACCAGGTTATCTTCAATAGAAACATGGCTAGAGGCGACGAGCGCTACATCTGAGATTCCACCCGTCCTTAACACGTCTGTCGAGCAAGTCACAATACAGGAACAGTGCGAAGATAACGAAAACAGGCTTCGGAGATAAAATAGTTTTGTTTTTTTTGGCTACCAGGATGACCCAGTGGAAATATGGAGCCAATCAAAAAGAAAGATTGTTGACTTCGGCGCGAATAATCTAGGCGTGAAGCTGCATTCCTCCAACCTAGAAAGATCGCACCGCTTAGGGAACTTTCAACCTGATAAAAATAGACCAATCATCGTGAAGTTTACCAGATTCAAAGATAAAAGGGAGAATGTTGGCTGCCGGATTCAAACTGAATCCGGCAGCCGTTCGCGAGAATTTTTCAGAGTCCGTGCGCTTTGCCCGCAGTAAACTTTTTCGCTACGGAAGGAGTCTAAACGTGCCGTTTAAAGCTCGTTTTAACAAATTGCACGTCAATAAAAAACGTTTCGTCTTTAACTTGGAGTTTCAGTCTGTAGTAAAGCTCGCATAATTTGGTACATCTAAAAAAAACAAAGCATTGTCATCTTCCCCTCATACTGTAACGCGCGATGAAAATAATAAATTTTTTGTCTTTTTCAGAAATATTCGCAGCATCATGCGAAAACGAGACGAGCTGCACGGTAATCTTGAGGACTATTCGCCTGACATAGTCATTCTCACCGAAACCTGGTTAAAACCTGATATTGAAGTTAAAGAACCTTTTTCTCTACATCTATGCCAGGGGTGGCCAAGCTGCGGCTCGCGAGCCGCATGCTGCTTTTCGAATGTTGAAGTACGGCTCGCGGCTCCCTCCCCTCCCCCTCCTTTCCCCCGCCTTTCTCCCGGCCACACGACCACTTCCCCAAAAAGAGAAATGGAACGCGTTTTAAATCGAAAGACAGGTTCCGGTCTGGTCGTCTTGTTCTATTGCTACCTAACGTACAGTTGGACTGCTTTTGACTCGGATAGATTGAAAGTAGTTCGAGTTTCGTTTATTGCTCCGGACACAAGTTTGCCCCCCCCCCCCTCCCCCCCGCGCCTCTTGGAAGTTTCGTGGTTTTGTTTTGCGGCTCTGAGGCCGGGTCAGCCTGGCCACCCCTGATCTATGCTATAGCAATTTCCGGCACGACAATAAAAATGCGTATTTCTTCTTTTAATATTTGTTTAATAAAGCATGGCTTAGAATGGATGTGTATATGCATTTGTACGCCCTATGATAAAGTCATTTTTGGTGTATGTTATAGGCCACCCGATTGTGCTTCATTCTTCCACACTGAACTGTGCTGTGTCCTTCGGGACATAAACAAATGTTTCCTGAAAGCTGACTTGCTTCTTTTTGGTGATTTATTTTTCCTTCCATAGACTGGTATAATCTATCCCCCGGAGGCTCCTTCGCACCACAATTATTCTTAGATATGTGCCTCAATTTAAACTTCACGCAGCTAGTTGATAAACCAACACCTTGAGACATCATTCTCGACTTGAATATAACTACGTAATCGGACCTTTTCAATACTATTCACTAGAGCCACTAAATGAGCTGCGCTTAGAGTATCGGCACTCCGTTCCCCGACATTGTTGTGGGCGCCGCCATTTTGGGGCTTGTGCAGAGCAGACGCAACTGCCGATCGTCATGATTCAAAATTGCGACATCCTCAGCATTAGATTTGGTGTTCGGAAGCTCATGTGATATTGCTTTGCTTTCTCGCGAACAGTTTAAACATTTGTGGAGGACGGAAAAGCTTTTCCTGTGATTTCAGATAAAGCTTCAGATAACTGGCAACCATGATTTTAAGCCACAATATGGCGAAGTGTCGTTACTCTGAAGCGTAGCTTATTTAGTGGCACTACTATTCACTACTGCGACGGGCTTAGGGATGACAAAGTTCTGCGCATCGACTTATCACTCCCTGTTCTTATAAAGCATCCCATTTCCAAGATCGTTCACGACTATAACAAGGCTGACTATGCATTAAATATTCGTGAGTTGGCTATTTTCTACCACCATTTTATTCCCAATTTTTATTGTAGATCATTAGAAGAAAACAGGCCGTTACTCCAGAATAAAATAAATATTCTTGCTCACATGATTGTTCAAACCATTTATATTCGCTCTAATGCAACGAACCCATGGTTTACAAAAACTTTGCTGTGATTAGGTAACAAGAAGAATATACTTTTCTCAAAATCGAAACGTACGAACACTCCCGAAGTTTGGGATGCTTATACTTCTGCAGTAAAGGTGTACACCAGTAAGCTCACAATACCCCAAAATAATGATTTTTTTCCACGATTTACCTAACATACTTCGTACTAATCCAAGGAAGTTTCGGAACTTTGTCTTTCCGAAAAGTGGCAACCCTATCATCCATCTCACAAACGTTAATGGTGACCCCATCCTAGAGAGCGACTGCCCTAGAGTGTTTAACGATTACTTTTATTCAGTTCTTACAAACGAGTCTTTGGACAGCGTTCCCACCTTTCCCGATAAACCAAATGAACTCATGCTTCCTATCACTGTTAACTCTGCCGGAATAAAAAATTTCATTGATAAACTAAAACTTACATCAAGAGCTGGGGCCAATAACATCAACTTTAAAATCTTAAAATGTATTGGTATAACTTCCAGCGAGCTTTAAGAACTGATATTTGCCCAGTCACTTTTAGAATGCTGTCTTCCTTCTGACTGGAAGATAGGCAGGGTCATTCCAGTTTTTAAGCAGGGTAGTCGCTCTTCTGTGTCTAAGTATCGCCCAATATCTTTAACCTCTATCTCCTGCAAACTACTAGGGCATAAACTTTACACCCACATCTTGGCTCACCTTGCAAGTAAATCTTGTTTTCTTTAAACAGCAGCACAGATTTTAGAAGGGACTTTCCTGCAATACTCAACTTTGTGACTTTATTCATGACCTGCACACTAATCTTGAATGTTATACTCAGACTGACGCCGTTTTTTTTTTTTTTATTTCTCAAAAGCATGTGACCGTGTCCCTCATCCACGCCTACTCTCTAAGTTATCATCTCTTCGTCTTGACCCACTCACATTTGCGTGGATACGTGTCTTTATCTTCTCCCGAGTGCAGCTAACGTTCCTTAATGACCAAGAATATTCCTTAACAAACGTGTCTTCTGGTTCGTTTTAGGGCCTCTATGGTTTTTAATATATATAAAAGACCTCCCTAGCACTATTTTCTCTAACATACGTCTTTTTGCAGATGACCGCGTCGTATATAAGAAAGTAACAAGTGTTCAAGATAACAACCAACTTCGAGGTGATCAAATTAAAATTAACGAATGGTGCAATGACTGGTTGATGTGGCTAAACACTTTTAAATGCAAACTAATTCGCTTCACTAGAAAAGAATCTGTACTGTCCTACCAATACTTTCTGGGCTCCGATTTAATTGAGACTGTTACTATGTATAAATATCTTCGTGTAAGACTAACACCAGACCTCTCCTGGAATAATCACATTGAGGCCATCACTGCCGACTCATCAAGAACCTATGGACTAATAAGACGTAGCCTGCGATCTGCACCTCACATTGTCCGCAAGCTGGCGTACGACACGTACGTCAGATCTAAATTAGAATATGCCACTACCATCTGGAATCCTCATCAAACTTACCTAATTAAAAATCTCGAAGCAGTTCGAAACAGGGCTGCCCGATTCGTCTTGTATACCTATGATCCTTCATTCAGTGTTTCCGCCTTAAAAAGCCAACTAAACGTGTCCTTTTTGCAGCTCCGCAGGAAAATCTCTCAGCTCTGCCTTCCTAATAAAATCTACTACCACATTTCACACCTAAAAGATGAGTTGCTATCATCCCCCGAACGAACATCATCGCGCCTTAACAACACACCTGCCGTCAAACGTATTTCAGGCTCTACGAACACATTTAATCGATCATTCCTTCCTCACGCCATCAGCGACTGGAATAAAATCCCATCATCCATTGTCACCACTCTGGTGAATAATTTTATATCTTGTATTAAAACTTCATTTGTCTTTTTACTAGTTTTATGATCTGTGTAATAATGAGCAGTCCTGGGTGTGTTAAGTGTGTTAATTTTTTGTTTAGTTTCCTTTTGTGTTTTTCGTGTATTTGCGTTTTCTGTATTGTATAAAAGTTGAACTCTCCCCCTCCCCCTTATGTAATGCCCTTCACAGGCGCTTGAGGTGTAAATAAATTAAATAAAATCTACATAACGGTACACCCAGCAGCCCGGCGCGGACTCCTCCAGTCGCTCCCTGATGGCCCGATCTATGTAAGTACATGAAATACATCACTCAGAACCGGTGCAATGCACGACGCGAGGCACACCCCCGCTCTCTGAATATACGCCTTACACTTGTACTCCACTCAGGTTGAGCGGAGGCAAAGATTCAGGAGCTCCAGGAAGCCACTGACTGCAAAACCCACAAAGCAGAGCTCCAGGAAGCCGCTGACTGCAAAATTCAATAAACAAGAGCTCCAATTCCGCAGCATTGTTTCAGAGAACGGGGGCTGGCAAAATATTCTGGTGTACTCTTTGCTCGGGAACCTGTCTTAACTAGCCCTCCCACAACATATATATTTTCGGAGCTGATTAAAACAAAAAAACATTAACTTTCTGTCGGTTGGTTTAACGCATGCGCTGAGATTATCCGAATTAGTTCATTATTGTATAGCGCATCTACTGCACACATTCTTCCGCTCCAGTCCGTCTCCCGTTCTGGGAATACGTTAATACCGCTTTTCTTTTTAATTAGCATAGCTGTCCCCGCACAATGTGAAATGGCGTTGACTTAACGGAGTTCAAACTGCTTCTCAAAAAATTGGAGGGCCTAATTAACGTGCTGAGCGGGTGATTTTGTTTCTTGCAGCAGTGAGATCTTAACTATTTGTGCTAAAAGGGTGGTCAGTCACCACTGCTGTCTTTTTTGTGCAATTAAGCTAACGCAATTGAAAGTAACTATTTTTAAATAGAACACTGCGGGTTAATGTGAGCACTTTTCTGGCCGCACTTATAGCAAGGTGGTTATGCATCAAACAAGAAGAAAGGCGCCAGACAGCATCGCAGTGCATGCAAGAACCTACGGAAAGTGCTTTTGCCGACGAGCTTCAGGCGGGATCCGGGTCTTTGAGTCGTATCGGAAATTCCGTTGGCTGACTGTTCTTCATTTGATGCGCTGGTCCGCTAGCCCTTGTCCGTCTTTGTCCGTGCTGGCCCAGTCTTCACAGTTCAGTGATTCCGGGACAGCCATGCCAGTGTCTTTCGGTGCAGCTGGCATCGGCTTGATGACTGCACTCTGACGCTGGGTGGTGTGGCGGTCCTCCTGGCAGTTTGAAGCAGTCTTCGAAGATGCATTGAATTCTGCACTGCTGTTCGTGGTGTCTTCCTTTGCAGGAGCGGTAGACACCAGGGAGGCTAAGGGAGTGGCATGTGGAGAGGGGGTGGTGTCCTTTGCAGCAGCCGCTTCCAAGGGGCACGACAGGTTAGTGTTGCCACTGGCCGGCAAGCTGCCACCTGCCGCGACTTCAGCTTCGAATTCATCTTTTCCGGCGCACCTTCTGAGTCTGAAGTGTAGCTTTTGACGCAGTCGTCATTTTCGAGACCAAAGCCCCGAAACAGTTTGCAGCGATGCAGTTTTCACTCACGTCGAACGTCTCCTGTCCGTCGGCAATGCAAGCACATTGGTGCCCACCCAGGGGCGATGACTAAAACTGAGCCATGTGGCATGCGCAGTTGGTGCGGCAGCCTTTCTAAGGTCAAGCTGTTATTGAGCTTCAGACACACAGACCTATTAATAAACTACACTCTTTGAAAGCCGTCTTCATGGCAGCTTTCACAATCCAACACCTTGAACGGTTCCGTGAGGCTCAAGAGCTCACCGGATTCCTTCATCAGGGACTTCACACAGCCACCCATGCAGTTTTAAGCGTACCTCAGCCTTGTTGGGGTCCAGCACGAGGCACCTATTGCCCTTGACTAGCAGTCTTTTGCGTCGTGGATCTTCTGCTTGGACGCCAGTGAGAAGAAGGTAGCAGTCCAAACATGGATTATCTGGTACGAGCCAATTGCATTGAGGTCTTGCAAGAACCCGACGCTATGAAGCCCTGGTTTGAAATCGCCAATCTTGGAAGGCATTCCCGAGGCATCGCAGTACCAAAAATGCGGTTGTGCATCATGACACCTTTTGGCAGGGGCGGCAGTACAAGCCGATAATGCTGAGAAACATAAGATATCTCAAAACCACGGCTCGAAAAGTCCGTTATCAAAGCTCCCATGGAGCGAGCCATTCGTGCGTCCGTACTCGACGAGTGCCGGATTATAAGCGTTTAGAATCAGTCTTATAAAAAAAAACTTGTTGGTATAATTGATAAACGTACACACAACCCAAATTATGACTTCATTATCGTGTGAAAAAAGAAAAAAATATGTAGATTGCAATTGCATATTGCAATCATTACAGAAATTGAGAAGTTGATTTTTTCTTTTACCTGTTTCAACACTCGGGCGTACTCCGCCTCCAATAGTCGACCACCTAACAAGTGCCTGGAGGGCGGGGTATATGCGAGCCCTCCAGTATCTCTTTCGGTGACTTACAAAGGCTTTCCACTATAGTAAAGGGTTTGTCAAAAAAGTATCGAGACTCATTTTTGCTAGCGAAGGGCACTTGGTGCAGGGAGGCCTCCCTAAGCAGGAACATTGGTTGGGTATTCAAGGCTTAAGAGGCGACTTAGTTCAGTTGCCTCTGAGCCTTTGCAGAACGTGGATCGCGCCCGGAGTGTGCAGTTTTGTTGTGTCGTCGGGAATCACAACGCTGTGCACTATTGAACGGCGGTATGCGACCAAGTTTTGTGAGAAACTGAACACGTCCGGTGCTGTGACTCTTGCCACGATCTGTGAAGCCTACGGGAAGGATTCCATGTCAATAACATAGGTTTTCGAGTGGCGCAAGAAGTTTAAAGAAGGAAGGGAGGACGTCGAGGAGCAGCAAAGCAGAAGACATCGGTCGACAAGCCTTAATGATGAAAGTGTGGTAAAAGTGGAAGATCTTCTGGACTCTGATCGGCATGTGAGTGTGAGAATGATTGCAGAAAAGTTGATTGTATAGAAATATAGCGTTCATTGTTAGACAATCGGCAGCCGAGGAAACTGTGTGCCGAATTGGTCAAATGCGCGAAGCCACGCTCTGCAACGCGTAAGGGAGTTGCTGGCCAACCACTACTTGGCAGCGCTGCTTCAGCCTCTCTACAGTCCAGAACTGGACCCGCCCGACTTCTTTTTTTTTATCTTCGGACAAAACAACACCAGAAAGGACGCAAATACGAAACGGTGGAAACAATCCAAACGGCTTCGATGCAGTGCCTGAAGGAGAGTCCAGTTTCACGTTTCCAGGGTGCGTACCATGCGTGGAAGAAGCGGTGGCAACGTTGTGTTGACGGAGAAGGATGTAATTTTTAGGAATTGTACGCCTTTTACTCATATCTGAATTTTTTTTATTCACGTTGTCCCCATACTTTTCGGACATACCCTGTATATTGCTCGCGCGAGTGCCTCACCAAGTTTCTGTGCACTTAGGTGTCGTTCTCTCAACAAGTGCTTGTATCAACGTATGCTTGTTGATACGACACTCAGTTTATATTCAGGAGTTTGCGTTTTCGTTTTCCGGAAGTGAAATTTCTGGCCACACAACTTCCTCAAAAGCGATCTTCTTGAGTTATACATAGTTCCAGATTCCAACCTTGCCGATTCGGCTGAATGTCCAGAGGTAAATTTAAACATTTTGTGATGTGAAGCCTCGAACAGGTTGCGTTTGGAAACTCCACCTTGGCACAACGAAATCTACGTACAGATGGCCCTTTATGATTGTTAAGCACATCAAAGTTCACCCATATATTTTAACGGGGTCTCATCATGTCAGCGAAAAGTTAACCAGATTCAAGCAAACGCTACTCGGCCGAGTTCGGGGAACTTGACGTGTTTCGCACGAGGGTTCAGTAAGCTAAAGCGATCTACCGGTCGATTGAGTTAAATGTTCTTGGATTTACTTTCTGTATCGGGTTTCGTCTGATCACTAGTTGTTAGATGAGTAGCTGAAAATTCGCTAAATCGACAAACGTTCGCATTACCGCTACAACAATTATGTAATATGGTACTACGCCAAAAGAATTCGAAAAAAATAACTCTTGCAGTTAACGACCGTTATCGCTATCTTTTACATTATTGCTGGATTATTCCTGCTCACAGTTTTTTTGCGATTTTTCCAAAACTTAAAAAAAGGATTTTTTGTAGGTTTTCGTTTTGTCCTCGAAATGTTTCAGAAATTTTCATCCATATTATTGGAGAATTAAGAAAGATTAATAATATGGTACTAAAGTTTTTTTTTTTTTTTAAGCTAACCAAAATAACTACAATTTTTGCATTTGAGACTTTACATATTTTGAAGGGAAGGACTGTACACGCCCCTTCGAATGATGTAATATGCGGAATCGTTATTGACAGAACGTCAAACGCATGGTGGTGCCAAAACCGACTTTCAAATTTCCCCGCACTTTACGGTGGCATGACATCATATGATGAAGCACTGGCAGCTCGAGGAGACATTCTAAAGACAAAGTATTTCCCGCATTGTTAATAAGCTGCCAAACGAGTGTTGAGGTGAGATTCCGCGGTATTAATTTCCTCCATCAAAGATATTGTAATTCGTTGATAACAAGCTTTACAGCCGTAACCACATCTGTTGTTACTTTTGTAGCGTGAGCTACACTGGCCGAGGTTGAGCAGTTTCGCGTGGCTCCTGGAGAGCCGTGCTGCGCATGCGCGAGGATCAGTGACGTCACACGGCGCACAGCTGGCGCGCCGGAGCTGCCACCGCCACGCGCTGCGCCGCCGCCGCGCGCGCCTTGCCGGTCTGCGCATTCCAGAGGAGTGACGTTTTAGCCGCGGCATGACGAACTGGCGCCGGCGCGTGCCCAGCTGTGCGCCTCCGTTGCGCAGTAGACAAGTCTGACTTTGCACCGGAGCCGCTTGATAGCGCCTCTCATTTTGTGCGCATGCACAGAGGTATCGGTGGGTGTATACATATAGCGGGCGTTTGTCAAGTGTGGTATAGCCATGGAGAAGGTGAGCGAAATTGCTGCTCAGCGGCGCAGAAGAGCGGAGAAGCTTAACTCACCGGATCCCGAAGTAGTTGCCTGGCAATTAGCGGTTGAGTGTGAGAAGAACGAACAGAAAAAGGCTAAACGTGCTGCGGAGACACCGGAGTAAAGGGAGGAACGTCTAGCAAAGCGGCGTCGCCACGAGGCTTAGCGACGTGCCCGACCCCTCACGCTACGTATATCCTGGCACAGCCGAGCTAAGCCACTGCAATTTTTCAGCGTTGTCAGTAGGAAATCGCCTTAAAAAAGTGACGAATCAACTATAAATTCATAGCCTGGGGCGGGGGGGGGGGGGAGGGGGGAGGGGTATTTTTATATATTCTTCGGGTTACTAGTTCAAGCGTGTCTATTGGCTTGTTAAGCCAATTTTAGGTGAATCAACCACTATGAACAAAATGTCGGGGTACCCCCTTGAGGTTTTATGGCGTAAACATTGGGCTTAAATATATGCAGCAGCCTCAGGCCATGAATGATGGACTGAGCTCATGACAGTTTTTAATACCTATTAGTGGGGACTATTATTTTCGGGACCATTTTTCCGGAGCCACATTTTTCGGTCCATATATAAGGACGCCACAGTTTTACCGGAACCACTTTTGTGCATTTTCAGCGACTCAAGCAGAGGTGTCATATGCTTTTGTCGAACCTCGTCACTTCGAATAACTCAGCGAACCTTAGACATTTTCGCAAAGTTCGATGAATTCCGACTTCTGGAGTGTCTTGCCCGACTTATACAAATAACTTTATTATTTTGTTTAAACAAGTAGTTTATGAAGTAGCCTATTTCATATTTTTATAAAGCTATTTCCAGTGTTCAAGCAATTCAAAGCAAATATACGTGCTTTTAGTGCTTTATTTACATTATTATGGTTAATAAGAAAAGTCATTATAAAATAATAATAAAAAAAAAATATTGCACTTTTCCTCTGCTAGGTTGAGTCAGCTTGTTTTCAAGTTTTGGCGCATGCGCACAAAAGTTAAACTGCAGTCGAACATTTGTCCAACAATGCGCTGGAAGTTAAAAACTGTTGAACCTCGTCGAACTCGAACTTCGGAAGGTTCGCGGTACTTCGAAATTTAACTGACTCGCGTAAAAGGTGGGAGGCGCAAGTTCCTCTTCCATACACCAGATATTTATTTTAAAAAAGCTGCAAAGCCTGCACCAGTGCGGTTTATGCGGGTGAGCTACACGGTCATTGGGACACTAAATAGGGGGCTAACAGTCACGGTAAGTCTAATATTTAACTAAAGATTTGCTCATCAACGCTTTAGCTATTGATAATAGAGATGTGGGTCCAATTCGAAACTGGCTGGGCGAATTGAAAACAATTACTGAATATTAGAAATACTCTGAGCGCGTTGCAATCGCAGTAGCGCGCTAAAGTTACCCCTCGTGCAACAAGCACGGTGCTGGGTTGAGAAGACACGGGTGATAAGTCGGTGATAAGAAACAGAAAAACTGCGCGGTAACCTCAAAGCTCCACCGTGCTTTTGCGTGCCCCAAGACTTTCTAGTATTGACTGAATTAGTGGTTTTCGTTGATATTCGGCAACTTTCTAATTGGAGCAACATGTTTACTTTCATAAAATAAAACGTTAATGAACATAGTTGAGTTAATTAGCCCACTTATTATCATCATTAACCCATCCAATTTGACTTGATTAACCATTTATAAACAATTAGACCAAAAAACCAAAAGAAAGAAGCCACATAATAAAATAAAAACTTTATTGCAGAAGATAAAAACATTAGAATGGAGTTTAAAGGCGACAAAATGACGAACGTATCAAAAGATGTTCTGTGGTATTCACTATTTATTAACTCTTTCGTTATTTGTTTGCGCTTTTATCCCCTACAATAAATGACCCACTGGCCATATAGACGTTTACACACACTTCGTTTTTATAAATCTTTTTTTTTTTTTTATTGGCTTGATCGGTATAATTTTTAGAAACTTGCCGATTAACCAGTCAGACTACGCATAAACGACTAATTTATTGAGCTAGGCAGTCACACAAAAGGTAGAGAGAGAGAGAGAGAGACCAGTCTAAAGCAAGGGGGAAAAAACAAAATAAAAGCAAACACAATTATCGCACGACGTACCCCGATCGGCCGTAACATGCTCTAGCGTTCCGCCAAATCCCAAACTTGCTCCAGCTCGGCCTCAAGTCCGATTTTTCAAGTAGCTCAGGACTGGTTCGACGAACTTGGTAACTTTGGCAGCATCGATACATCCCTGACGAAGGGGTAAAGGGTGTCTCGCCTGCAGGACTTTCTGCTCAAGTTGCACGTAAAGCCCTGAGGGCAGCAGTGTGTGAGGTCCGAACAGCAGACCCCAGAAGCACTGGGGCAGCAGTTGCACTTGCCGCTGGGCGTGTTGCAGCAGGTGGTATCCCCAAGGCAGACATGGTCGTCTTCGCGCGTGTTGTCCAGTACTGGGAACCATGAGGCATGTCACATTACCCTCCGTATATCAATTCGTAGTTTTGGTGTCTTGTTTGCTCTCGTCATAAAATATTTTTAACGCTTCCCCTCAATTCCAAAAGTTTGTCCGTCCGTCCGTCCGTCAGTTAATTTTCCACTAAATTTAGCAGAGAAAGTGGCGTCCCGTGAAGCCACCTGACATCACGGGACCTATACACCTTATGAAAATTGACGGCACATGACCGTCCCGTAAACTCGGTTTCCCCGCTAAATTTAGCGGAAGAATTCACATCTTGTGGACAGAAATCGGGAAAATTCACGTCTTGCGACCTAGACACGAAGCCAGTTTTCTCGCTACATTTAGCCTGAGAAATCGACGTGACGTGACCTGACGTCGCGGTACCTACGCAACCATTCAGTTTCTCCGCTAAATATAGCTGGAAAATATACGTCACGCGAGAACCCCTATTAGGATGACATAACCTATGATTGTAAAAACACGGAAACTTATAATTAGGGTTTTGTGTTTTCGGTATTTATTTTTCCACTAATTCGGGAATTACTTATCGGTGTTCATTTTCCCCCTTTGAATCGGTGTTTTTCTGCGTCCAATTTCAATGCCGGAGACGAATCGGTGTCTATCGGGCTTGCACTGTAAAGCTACTGTATAATTACCGGAGAAAATCTTATATTTTATAAGCTATAAATTATAATATTTTTTTCCAATAATGCTGGTAAAGATAAAAGAAGGGATCACGGGGCAAGGAATGTGGCTTTGATAGAAAGGAAGAACTCCAAAGCCAGTCCAGTGAGGCTCTCTTATGTGCCAAAGAAAAAGAAAGAAGTGTAGGGTAGAAGATTTTTTCGCGTGAAGCTGGCGCTTTTGTTTTTGTTTTTTTTGTTCGTCAAAAACATTTCAAATTTTGTGCTTTTCGAATTTTACCGATTCAGAGACAACCGCCTCGGCAGTTAATTTTCGGCGTCTATCTGTATATACCAAAAACACGGAAGCCTACCTACAATGAATGTCACCCATTATTGGACTTTCAAGGTAAAAGTCACACTGCTCTTATGTCATACAAAAGACATGGTGTTCGCTCTAGGTGTAATGGCAGACTTTTTGTACCATTATGACATCTTTTTGTACGATGCATTAAACTCCATCTCATACATAGCGTGCAACGCTGCGAAAGGTACTGAAGTAGTGCGCATAAAAACAAAAACACAAAAAATGTGTTACTCAGGGCGTTTCGTGGACGAGCGGTACAAGGCGCTGCTTGCCAATCCAATCCAATTGACGCGCAGATTTTTTTTTTTTCTGTAGACGTACTTTTTGTGCAAGGCTGTGCGCAGTGCGGATGTGCAAATTTCAATTAATCATTTCTACTTGGTTTTTATTTATAAGTCACCGAGAGTCCTTATCTCTACCATATGCTCTGCCGTTTTGCAAGTGTTATTTGACTCCAGCACCAAGTAAAGGCTGAACTCCATGTAGCGGATTATGTGACGAATAACTGGCGAACGCCGACCGACGGCACGCTCGCTTTGCGCGCGACGTAGCAGCCACTGTGTTGATTTCACGCACAGAGCAAAAGCCGTCGGGGCAAAATTCGTCGGTTATTCGCAGCATATTTGTCCCATGGAGTTCAGCCTAATAGTTTCCTTTCGTGCAGCGTGGAATACGGAATTTAATTGATAACAGCCTTGTCCCAAAGTTTATATTAAGGCGTTAATCGACAGTAATTGTGGCCTGTACAGTTCATTTTCAAATAACTGTTTTTCATTTTTGTCCACACTTTTCTGTCATCAGGGCCCGTTTGCTCGAAGCGCTAACCGCGGCTAAAGTTAGCCGCAGTAGCTAGGAGAGGGATTTTGAAATCACGTGACTGGACTCGCTAGGGATGCGAGGAAACATGTCGGTGCCCGGTGAGTGAGCGCCGCTCGCTTTAAAGACTAATATGTGGTTGTAGCCGCAATATCGGGCGCGTTAGTCAGCAGTGAATGGTGCAGGAGTCTTTCGCTTTGCCTCACCTCACTTAAATCGCAAAGCATGAGCAAGAGCTTGCCGCAATTTTTTAGATAGTCTTTCGATTCTGGCCATTCCTAAGCTTAAATGAACGCGATAATTGTCGGCATGGCAACGTCTTTGGAAAGTGGATTGCCTCGACTCGATCGGCCCGGTATAGATAGCCCACAAAAGCAGACAACGTCCCAATAGACCTTTTTTCTAAATTTCCCAAGCACCGAGGTGCATGCTACGAGTGTAGTTACGCGCGTTGCACGTGCTGCCGTCGGCAGTAATAACTGTTATAAAGCAAAAAGTCTAAAACAAACTTTGCCTTGCACGCGCTTTCGTCAAAGCCTTATGATTATTTACTTCGAATCTTTTATAAGAGGAAGTCCAGCGCACGCGGACTGTAGAATTACACTTCCAGCGTTCTCCTCGATGTTTGGGTAATTTAGAAAAAGGTCTATTGGGACGCTGTCTGCTTTTGTGTGCTACCCGGCCGATTGAGTCAAGAGCCGCGTTTACATGAATGCGTATATAGTCGGATCGAATCCAGTTGTCGCATTCAATGCGGTCATGTAAACGGTATAATGCGCAAAGAAAGCGCATCGCATTCAAGTCGCTAGACAGAGGTGGATCGAGATGGCGAGTGCGCATTCATTCAGCCAATGTAGACGGAGGTCGCATCGCATTTTGAAACGGGGAGGATTATGGGAAGGCGCGCGCTGCGGGAGCGAGTGAACAGATGAGAACATGGCGGCGGCCAACCTCGTCGGCGGCGCGGAGAGCGGTCCCGTATGGTCGCCCGCAATTTTTTTCTCGAGAACAAACGCGAGCTTTTATTGCCATCATAAGTAAGCGGAATATAGCGGAGCTGCTCGGTGAGGGCGACCCCCGTCCAAGCCTTGCGAAGTACGACTTGCGTGTCCGAAGGGGTCCCAAAGGCTTCGGCGCAAACACGAACGACACCGAGAACTCCGAGCACTGTAGAGCACTGCATGGTAGCGCAGAACGAGCAGCTCCTACATCGGTGCCGTTCCTTGCTGTGCAGGTGCCTTTCGGAATCGGGGTCCGGTTGGTCCGGTCGCGATCGGCGAGGTCTGGCGCGGCGAAGCGCGGAGGCGTCCTCAAAGCGTGCGCACACACGTAGCCTCTGGTCCAGAGTGACCCGGCGGCCCGGCCGCCCGACCTGGAGCCCTAAACGCTTGGGTTTTGATGTTTCTTCCGTCTCGTAACTTCTTCCACAGCACCGAAGACAGCGGGCACGATCTTCACGTTCACTGAACGCGTCAAAAGGCCTCCGCGTGCGATGCACCGGACAACGTGGTGCGGCTGGTGCCGCAACTGCATAACTTCGAGCTTTGACACGGCGTGGCGCTACCTTCGTGTAGGGCTTGGTGCGCATTCATGTAAACGTTGCCGCGTCGGCTTCGTTCGAAGAACAAGTGGAGTCGATGCGTTGAAGTCGCTTTCATGTAAACGAGGCTAAGGCAATCCACTTTTTGCCATGCCGACAATTATCGCGTTAATTTAGGCTTGGAAATGGCCAGAATGGAAAGACTATTTGAAAAATGCGGCGAGGTCATTGCTCATGCTTTCCCATTTAAGTAAGGTTAGGTAAAGCGAAAGCCTCCTGCACCATTCGTTGCTGACTAACGCGCCCGATATTGCAGCTATAACAACAAATTAGTTCTAAAGCGAGCGCCGCTTACTCAGTGGGGCACCGCCATGTTTCCGCGCATCCCTACCGAGCCAGTCACGTGATATCAAAATCCCTCTCCTAGGTACTGCGGCTAACTTTAGCCGCGGTTAGCGCTTCGAGCCAACGGGCCCAGGTGCTTCATTACATACCGGAAACATATTTCCTCACACAAGTTATTGCTCCGAGGTCTGGGCAAATCTGACTCTCGTGTCTTGATGCTGTAAACATAATTTAAAAGCTAGCACAGTTTGTTAGATATATGCTCCCAGTTGAGGCTTAACCTTATAGTTCCCCTCGCATTATTGTAGAAAAGAATGTAAACAACCAATAAATAAAATATCACGAGAAAACACTTTACCCTAGATCACTGTCATTCTCATGCTGGGACAATAAAATATATGTTTGGATTAGAGTTATGTATTGTACACGCCGTCATGAGTTATGCTGGCTTGTACAAAAATGCTGTTGAAGAGGCAAAAAGCTAATATTTTAATATTCTGTTACCATCTATGCTAATAAACAAACCCCGTCAATTTTGGAAAGTTGTTAACATCACTGAAAGCTCCGATGTTGCGCTTAGAAATGGCTGATGGAGAAGATGCACACACGCCGGCAATATGAAGGTGAACTCCTTACATGGTTTCTTGCCTGTTTTACGGCTCCCTAAAGCTACATTAACTCTCAACGTCTAAAATGGTACATGGCCAAGGGTCTAAACTTTGCGTTCTGGCCCTCTTCTGCAAGAGAGCTTGTTCCAAAACTTGCAGGAGCGTCAAAAACAAGAAGAAGGCTGTTGACCTTCATATCGCTCACAGATGTACCAAATGAACAGTGCTCTTTTGTTTTAGATAATTTTTTCGTCAAAGCGTTTTCGTGCCCTGATACCTCCAACTGTCCCAGCAGCTCCAGTTTGTAACTTTTGACAATGTATCCTCTCATTATAGAATCTGAATGGATTCCTAAGATAATTGAAAGTCTTAAAATCTCTTCGGCAGCCGGCATCGATAATGTAACTGCTGAGTTTTTAAAGAACACTAAAACGTATTCTAGCATTATTCTATCGTATCATTTTTTCCAAGTCTCTCGAACAAGGAATATTACCCAGTGACTCAAAGGTGGGGAAGGTGATTCTAATCCACAAAGGCGGCGATAAACATAATCCTATTCATTTCCGCCCGATCTCTTTAACGAGCATCCTTTGCGAAATTCTTGAGCACGTAATATATTCGCATGTTTTTAACTTCCTTGACTGCCAACTCCTTCTACATAGCAGCTCGACATGGTTTTCGAAAGTTTTATTCCTATGATACCCAACTACTAACACATGATCTTCACCTCACTCTAGACCAGGGTTCTACGACTGACTGCATATTCTTGGATTTCTCAAAAGGTTTTGACTAGGTTTCATACCAGCTACGAGGGGCGTTCATAAAGTTCGTATTATTGTCACGAAGGAATAGAGATTCAGCAATCAAACTCGAGTAGGAGTTGACACTTTGTCTACATGTTCGCCACCAAAAGTTACCCACTTTTTCCAGCGATGCACCACATGCCGGAGGCCATTCTTATAGAACTCCTTGTCTTGAGTGTTCAGAAATCGCTCCACTTCAGCAATCACTTAGTCGCCGTCCTTGAAATTATTTCCTCTTATTTGGCCACACTGGAAGCGTCTGTGCCATTTAACCGAAAGGGTCGCAAACTGGGACGTTGTCCCCGAACAACGCTCCTAAATTGGAATGAATATCCTTGGCATTGCTTCCCTTCAAATGAAAAGAAAAACGGATCACTGCTTGTGCTTTGCACCGACGGCCGGTGCCATTTTTGTTTCGTCCCCCTAGCGGCGTTCCGAGCTACTATAACAATCGATGTGTATACTGTGCGGAAACTAGAGGGACGCGCGCTCATGTTGATGCCTGTTTTGTTCCGTTTCCTTTAATTTTTTGTACCTATAATACGAACTTTATGAACGCCCTTCGTACTTCTAAATAAACTTAGTAACCTTAGCACAGATTCCAATGTCCTCACCTGGATAAAATCATTCCTAACGAATCGCTTTCATTTTGTTCGTACAAATGGCACTAATTTTATGCCCTCCTTTGTCAATTTCGGTGTCCCTCAGTGGTCTGCACTCGGACCACTCTCATTTCTTATTTATATCAATGACACTCCTCTGCATGTTTCCTCTTCTATTTGTCTATTCGTTGAGAGAAAGAGATAGTTAACGACTCTGACATTTCCGCCCTTCAGGTTGATATTAACAACCTCTGCAAAAGGTTCAAAGAATCGCTCATGAAGTTTTACATAACTTAATGCAAATTTATGACAGTATCTCGTCATAACAACACTTGTCCTTCCTACTGAATCAACAATTCTACTCTAGTGTCTGTCTTCCTATAAATATCTCGTATGCATGTATGTATATTTGAGGCGCAATCTCTTTGTCTCAAGAGTCTTGTAAGACACGCCAATAAAAAAAAAAGAAAAAAACGAAATAAAAACGACAACAACGAAGGGGAAGTGGTTAGCTCGTGTGTCGCAAGTTCGCCAACCGTCACTTTCGCACAGTCAAAGTTAATCAGTTCACATGACACCGTCGTTTTAAGTGAGTGTTTGCCCCTCCAGCCAAAAGTAAGGCAGCGGCTATTGGCCATCTTGGTCACCGTGGTCACGCCCCCGATTTTTCAGTTGAGTCTGCCACCATGCCTCGAGCCTCCGCTTTCACCAACGAACACACCCATGTAGCCTCCGCTACATGGGTGTGTTCGTTGGTGAAACCAAGTGCCTGCTCCAAGCGGGCTCCCACGACAGGCGTTGGGTGTAGTGCCCTGCACGCAAGCAGCAAGTGGTCGATTGTCTCTTCGCCCGCTCCACACGCACTGCGTACCGTGTCAGTCACGCTGATATCGTACTTGCTTCGGTATAGGCGGGTACGTAGGGCACCACCACGGGCCTCAATAAGCAGTCGACTGCCCAGTGTGTTCCCGCGGAAAGTCACCGGGGCAATTTCCGTCTTCAGAGACGCATACTTGTGCATGGAAGGTTGTTGTAGCATGCCGCTCATCCAACGGTCCCTCTCAAGCCTCTTCACTTCCTCCCGCACTGTTTTTATCCACTCCTTTTCTGTTTGAGGTTCAGTGGCCAAGCTGAAGATCTTAAACTTTGTCCCCTGACGAGTGACTCGCTTCCTCCACGTCGAGTCGATATGCTTCAGGTGAATGTACATAAAAACTCACCTAGCCCACTGGTCTCCGTCCATGTGCCGGAGACGTGTGTAGTAATGAAGCTTGCTGTTTGCCTCCCGCTATTCAAACGAAGGCCATCCGTCATCGCCTTCTACCATTTCATTGGCTACTTGTTCATGACACCCTAGTGCCTGTCGTCCGACCTCCCTTTGGCGTCGCTCAAGATATGTGCGTAGCTCGCTAGGAACACATATGACTGCGTTTGCAAAAGTCAGCCCGGGCAGAGCCACAGCCTTCCAAATTTCTCCGGTGACAATGTACCGGTCACAGCTCCATAGGCTCCTTCGCAATATGTTCCGCTTACTAACTGAGGACTTCATGAGGCCCACATGGTGCTCAGTCAAGTAGTCTTTTCTAGCCGACAGTGTTATTCCGAGGTACCTGTACTCGGTGTGAAGAGGTATGGCTGAGCCTTGCAAGATGAGCGATCCAAGATTGCACTCCTCGCCAGAAAAAATGACTGTCGCTGACTTGCCAGCATTGAAGCGCAGTCGGAGGTGTTCCGCTGCAGTTTCACAGGCGACTAGCAACCTCCTCATGTCTTCCACACTGTCGGCCATCAGCACGAGGTCATCAGCGTAGGCAAGGCCAGGGAGTCGCCACGCTACAATATCACCATGTTGACGATGTTCCAGAGTGAAACCAATGCCAGTGTCTTCAATGGCCTTTTCCATGCTAGAGGCATATAGCATATATAGCGTCGGCGACAACGGACAGCCCTGTAGTAAACCTTTTCCAACTGTGACCTCGCCTGATGTCACACCATTGAAGGATGTTGTCACAACATTTCCGTCGTATAACCGACGGATTAGCCTTACCCAAGTTTGGGGCATATTGAGGTGTCTCAGCCTTTCCAGCAGAATTAGGTGAGGGACGCAATCATAAGCTTTAGCACTGTCTAGAAAGCAGCATAACAGAGGTCACCTCTCCACTCGCGCTATCTCGATGCACTGGGTCAGTGTAAACAGGTTATCGTCCAACCGCCGGCCAACTCGAAACTCGGCATTCACATAACCAACGATCCTCTCCTGGAATATCCACGTCCAATATGTCACTAATAACGCAAGTCGACTTTTCGACTATCTCAAACGTAACTTTTCGCTTGCTCCCCTTTTGTTAAAACTACTTTTCTATAAAACCCTAGTTCGTCCTGAACTTGAATATGCAGCTTCTATTTCAAATCCCGGTATCACCCTTGCATCAGCTGTCGAATCTATTCAGAATCGTTCTGCACGTTTAATACTTTCGAACTATCATCGCACAGACAGTTTAACTTCTATGAAATCGATCATCTCTCTGCCTGATCTCTTTTTCCGAAGAAAAATAACTCGTCTATGTTTATTTCTCAAGATTTATCACTCTAACCTCGCTTTCCGTCAAGCATTGTTTTTAGAACCATCGTACATATAATCACGTGTAGACCATGTCCTAAAAGTAGGGATTCTTCATTGGAGCACCTACACTTTTAAGGCCTCTTTTCTACCCTAGACCTCCATTAATTGGAATCGCCTTCCCGCACACAAAGTCTCAATACCTAACACTGTGATTTTAAAAATGTTGTTACCAACTTTTTAACTGACGTAGCGTAGTGCGTGTTTTTGTTTGATTTCACTCAACTATGTTACTTTTATGTGTTTCGAATAACCACCCACTCCCTTCTGTTTTGCCTTAGGGCCCTTAGGGAATAATAAATGAAGTGAAATGAATTGAAATGAAATATACTTTTTTACGTAAGTCAAATGCAGCACAAGTATACTGGTGCACAATACCACCGAGTCCGATCTTTCTCTGGTGGATATTTTAGTAGTAGAAGAGAGGTATTTCCTTCAGTGTCTCCTTTACGTTATAGGCAGACAAAGGTTTCCTGTTACGATTGAAGTAATCGTCCGCAACTGATTACAAGGTGTTTCACGGGGCGAAACGAATAATGTAGAAGAACGAAGCAAATTCTCGTCATTGCAGGCTTTCTAGGCTATGTGCTTCAACTGAGTCTTCCTGCGAGTGATAGCGAACGAAAAATGGCAACGGACATGGGGATTCCTTGCAGGAACGCAATGATGACACTCGGCTCCTGGTGCACTCGTGATTTCTTTTCTTTTTCTTTTTTTTCTGAAAGAGAGGGGTGTTTGAAGCTATGAAGAGACGCACAATTTGCACATATTGTTGTGGCCCTAACAAGGGCCGTTGTGTAGCAAAAACACTAACAAAGAACCCGTTACACGAGTTCCTCGATGCCGCTTAGATCTTGGCTAGATTCATCGGAGGAGCTACTCGTGTTTCCAACAGTGAATACTACTGGATCGATGTCAATATCGACAATGTTGACCCGTTCGCACGCTTCACCTTCAATACGCTCAAGATGGGCACAACAGTTTTGCCAGTCGTCTTGCGTGACAGATACCAGCGCCTCTGGGAAGAGCCACTTCACCTCTTGCCGCGTAAAAAGCTTGTTCTTGATCGCCACGTTGCCATTCACCTTTCTCCGTACCAGCTCAGTGTTATTGAACTCACAATGGTACATAGGCAGTCGCAGGACTTCAAGGCTATGGGCAGCTGCCAAGGTGTCGATCAGGTACACGGCGCCGGGTGTGATAACCTTCTCGGAAGCTCGAGAAGTTCAGCCCTCACCATGTCAGCAGACCAAGAGATTCCTTTCTTTGTGAGCCTTGCTTGCATGTCGACTTTCCGAGTCGACGACGTTGGTGCTTTTTCTAGTGAACACTGTGGTATGGAGCATTGTTCATCACTACAAATTCGTAAACACAAACTCACCACGGGGTTCGTGCTTCTTTTTGTACGATGTATCAAACACGCATTACGCAAGATTTTCTTAGCTGGCAGTTTGATATTTTAGACCCATGTTACAGATAAAACAATAGGGCGCGGAGTGACCAAAAAACACGTTTTTCGTCTAAGGCTCGTCAAATTAAGAGGCGCTGGAGAAAACCAGCCTTCTGCGTTAGGTCCTTATTTTGAACTCTTTTCGTTCGCGTTTCGCCATTGAAAGGAAAACAGGAAGGGCTTAAGCAGGCACCTCTGATCGCTGCGCTGCAGTGATCTTCCCCAACATAAAGGCCGTCTGCTTTTATCGACTTCACCATGGCAACGAACGCCGAATGAATGGAAGCACGCACGGTACCGCCGCGTAAAACCAGCAACAGCTGACGCCATTTTACGAACGCCGTCTGCTAGCCAAAGCCGAACGCGGTGTGTCAGATCGGCCGCACTCGCCGGTGCGCCGCTAGCAAAGACGAAGAAGATGAGAAACGCCAACGCCGATTGAGCAAGCAAGAGCACAGCGGGGCGACTGCAATGGGGCATCTATTGGGATCAAAGGCGCGAAATAAGCAAGATAATTTTTCATTTGAATTGTAACACGTGAAATCCTAGTTGGGGACCACATGCTATTGCTGGGTGTTTCCTGTAAACTTTTTATGGAGACACGGGGTACCGCATTCAGAAAGCAGCTCTATTTGCAAGAGATAAGGGTCCTAAAAGGGGCCGTTTAGACCGCTACCAGAAAAAAACTGGCATAACGAGCATTTGACAAGTGGTTGGCACCTAAGTCTTTATGCACGCAAGCGGGTTACGGGATCAGCGCTGCGGATCTTTGGAAGTTATCGGGGCCGTCAGTTTCCTCGACCTCAGCACTATAAGGAGGGTCCCTGTCTGCGTCGGGGCTGTGGAATTCGGCAGCCGCGGCGACGAGCGACTTTAATCTATCAGTGTTTCCGCGCGCCTTCTCTCTCCTGCAAGACATGAACTTTGCAAAGTGAACAGTGAAATGTTGGCTCTCGCGCCGTCCAGGTGGAAGAGAAATTCTGACGCGGGCCCAGGTCTCCTCCACCATATTGGTGCGCGCACCAGTGTTCGGGTTGACGAAGTGCAGCTTGTGGTTGACGGTGAGGCGCGTGAAGCGAGCGTCATCTGCAAGCTTGGGATAGCCAGCCCAACAGTCGGTGATTATTCTTGTTCCCTGGCGGACCCACTCGTCTATGAGTTCTTGCAGCGTTTTAGCGCCATGGGGCTCCACGGGTACAAGAAAGGAGCACCCGCTGCCACGTTGCACACCGCCGAAAAACTCACTGGCCAGGCCTAAAATTCCCGCGATGGTACTTTCGCCACCCGAACATTCTCTCGTCTAATTCCACAGTCAAGTCTTCGCCGCCAATTATCTCTGAGTGCATAAACACGGCATTTACCACAACGTCCCGACAAAAGTTCAACCGATCAGTTCTTGTCTTTCTTTGCGACATCAGTCTCCCGCTGAATGACGGCGCACGGTAGGTTCTGGCACCCGAGGTAGATGATTTTCATGAGTTGGGGAAGCGTCAGGTGCGATCCCTCGAAAAAGGAACCGCTCCATATCGAGACCTTGCCCCGGCACTGAACCTTGGACGGCTTCCTCTTGGGCACGTCACCAGTCATCCACACACTACACATCCACGCGTAGCCATCAGATCTAGCAAAATACTTGCAGCATCACTGAAGCTTCGCACACCGGACACGCACGAGAACCAAGGAGCGGGCCCATGCCCTGAAGCAAATTAATTGCTTCAAGAGGGTATTTCATGCCGTCATGAAGACAGTACATGTTAAACGCCATGGCAGTGAGGTGCTCGCCGCTGGAAGAATAAAGGCCGGTTTCCACATGCAGCGAAGTGCTAATACAGTGCTGCTCACATGTCGTCAGCTACTTATCGTCTGCCATGAGCCACAGTTTTGACGATGCGATAAAAAGCTGGTGAAGGCTCCCGTCAGCATGCGGTTGGCGCGAGGTCAGCGCTATGGTTTTATCCACGATCGGGTTTATAGGGAAAATAGGGAGTATTCACTGGTGGCCATATCTGTCTGCGCGAATTCTGAGCGCGTGCTGACGTCGAGCTTCCACAGTTGTTTTGCAACGTGCACTTCGCACCATCGAGAGTGCCGGTCTAGCAGCCTATTGATGTGAGCTCGTTCTGAGCATGCGCTTTAAACGGCACCCACAAATATGGCGTCCAGTGAATACTTCTTATAGGGGCTACCAGGTCACCCGAGGCAGCGCGATCCCGCCGCATTGGCTTTTGCTTAGTTAGTACTTTCTCCAGTTCGCTGAACCGCCACCGCGTTTACTGGCGCCGTAGCTTAACACACTAGCAGACGCTTTCGCGTGTGTATCTGTGTGTGTCTGCTCCACGACAGGCGACGTTTTGAGGGTAATCGGCTCTATCTTAAGGACTTTTCTCATTGTTATTGCGATTGTACGTTCGGTAAAGAGCTACAAGCTACCCTAGATCGCATTCTTGTTTGGTCAAAAGATAACAAACTTCCCCTAAACTTAAACCAAATGCGCTACCATGCACACCACTGCCTAGCGCCAAACTTCAACCCCTCCAACACTTTTCCTGAGCCGAGTGGAGATCCCAAGAATAACGCATATCCACCTCCTAGGTGTCATTCATCATCGACCAGCATTTCGATTTCCATCGCTATGTCCGAAACGTCATATCCCGGGAAAGATGACTCTTTGGCTTCCTCATTCGATTAAGAAGAAGAGCCAGTCTCGATGTGACTAGATTGCTGTTCACAGCACTGGTGTTGCCCATCCTAGAGTTTTGGTGCTCGGTATGGGACTCGGCAACCAGGCAACTTGTTGCCTCCTTCGAGTCGGCGAAACATCGCGCCTCCTACATTATTAGGAGGCACCAACTTGGCCCCCAAACACCATTCTATCGAGCACTGCACCTCCTTCGTTCAGTCGGCAAAAACCCGCTTGAACATTCGACGTCAATAGCGACCACGCGGCCCCTAGCCGCTTTTCTGCTACCGGACTCCTCGCTTCTTTTGCCACCTCCCTGTGGCGTAAGCACACTGCTGGACTGCAGCCCCTTTAAAATCGTAGGCTTTGTCAATAGAACTCCTTCGCACCACGTGTAGTGCAACTTTGCTATTTTTATTTGATCCGTCATTTTATACCTCGGGACACCATTCTAACAATCTCAATCGTTAATCGCTCTGACCACACCATCGCGCAACGAAACAAACGCCAATCGTGTGACAAAAACGTTTGCGACGACACATTTACAGAGAAGAGAGCACTCGAACTGATCATCGTACCGGCGTGCGGTCATGTATCACTACTGCGTGATGCACGTTAAAGACGCCAGGCTAGCGGTTCTACTGCACTGGCTAAATTTCTCATCTACGGCGAGTGACTCGTCGCAACTTTGATATTGCTGACCAAATAGATTCTGTCTAAAGACCCACACAACCCGAATTATTATTATTAGAGCACTCGGACCCAACAACAAAATAAAGTACCAAAGTGAAAAAAAGAAAAAAAGAAAAGAAGAAGGAATCCGTTGGACTCCCCGACGGCGTGTTTGTTGCTGAAAGAAGGAGCGGCCGAGCTGCTCGCACTGTTCCTTGTTTTTTTTTTTTTTTTTTTTTTTTTGTATTTTTACCCTAGAAGATGCCACGACGTCTTCAACACTTATTTGAAGCTGATTTGTTAATTTAATAAGAAACAACGTGTTTGAACAAAGCAAGGAGAGTCTTAATGTCAGAATTCGGCGTGATCAACGAAAAAAAAAGGACTTCACAAATGTACAATATACAGTAAACGACTTAATTTTCGCGGAAACCTAAATTTCGCGAATCACCTACAAATCGCGAAATATAGGTCCTGCAAACAATTCTGGTTAAATGTGAACACACTGGAATCTATATTAAGATCCCACCGCGTCTCGAAATTTAGAACCTGCGAATTATTCCAAAACGTCAGCTTTCACCTAAATCGCGAAATATTCAGCCCGCGAAAAATAAGTCGTTTACAGTAATCAATTGCAAAACCGTTATACTGCGCACTCGGCCAGGCCTCATGATGCCGCCGAAGACCGTTGGACTATTACTTTTGTTTCTTTGGATCTTTTATTGTGACAACTTCCACCGTGCCTCGGAGTTTTAGCGGAGATCCGGAAGTTTTAATAATTAATATTATAATTTTTGTCGTTTCAAGAGAACTGTTGCTATGCTGCTTCGTTCCTGACGCGAGAAAAATATGGGGCGGGAATAGACAGCGCCACGTATATTGCCTCCCGAAGCACTTTCCTCTGTTTCCCGGATTATACCCAATTCACGCGGCAGCATAAAGGTACTTTTGGCACAGGTACCTCTAGTAAAGAGAGCTGTAGATCGTAATCAGACGGCGCATAAAGGTCCCTTTCGCTAAGGGAGGTTCTGTGTTAAACGGAACTCGCGAAGCTCCCTTTACAGCTACAGGGACTAAGTAGCCTGGGACCCACGAACTGAAAATAAAAATCATAGATATATAGATATGTCTTGTTTATTGCATGGTAACAAATTATAATATATATAAGTAGCAAATTATGAAATGTTAAGGAGCACAAATGTGATGGAATAATACATTAACGAGGAACGCATACTCCAGCTAGCAGGTAGCAGCGGCGGGACGTGGAAAACAATGTCTGCTACGAAGCCGAACATGACGGACCACTGCGAGCACTTCTTCAAAGTTGAAGACAAGCCGTCCGACTCTCCCTGCCCAGGACCTTTTATTCCTCGTCGTCGTTCATCCCTTTCGATAGCGTGACTGGCGTAACCGTGAGACTCCGACGTGGTTCGTTTCTGCCGGGCACCATTTAGCTACTACAGTGAGAACTTTGCGGAAAAATTAAGCTGCTAAAAAAAAAAAAAAAGGTCGCTCACCTCGAAAGGAAAACTAGTAAACGCAGATTATTTAGGGCCAGTGTGGCCAGAAAGGTCGGACGTATAAAAGAAAGACTAATTTTGGTGCGCCCTTAGAATTAGAGAAAAAAAGAATAAAATGCCGCAAAAGGAAACACAAATAATATTTAGGATGTAAACGTGATACTTCACGCACAGTAATCAATAACTTGGCGTCAAATTGGTTTCGAAGAATAATTGTTTGTCATGCGCTCATTTCACGGTTTAGCAGGAATGCAATCAACATCAGCTTAAAGTGCTCTCTTTATTTGTCGTGTGATCAGGAACGCCGTTTACTACAGGTACCTTCAGCTAAAGGACCTAAGCTAAAGGTACCTTTACGCAGCCATGTGAATTGTGTATTATACCTAATTCACACGGCAGCATAAAGGTACCTTTGGCAGAGGTACCTGTAGTAAAGGGAGCTGGAGATCGTGATCACACGGCGCATAAAGGTCTCTTTCGCTAAGGGAGGTCCTGTGTTAAACGGAGCTCGCCAAGCCCCCTTTACAGCTACAGGGAGTAGCCTCGGACCCACGAACTCAAAATAAAAATCACAGACATATAAATATATCTTCTTTAATGCATTATAAAAAAGTGAATATATATAAGTAGCAAATTATGAAATGATTGTGAACACAAACGTGATGGAATAATACACTAACGAGGAACGCATACTCCAGCTAGCAGGGAGCAGCGGCGGAGCGTGGAAAGAAATGTCTGCTACGAACCCGAGCGCGATGGACCACTTCGAGCTCTTTTTCGAGATTGTAGACGAGTCGTCCGACTCTCCCGCCCAGGACCCTTTATCTTCGTCGTCGTCCATCCCTTTTCACGGCGTGACTGGCGTAACCGTGAAAGTCTGACGTGGTTCGTTTCTGCCGGGCACTATTTAGCTGCTTCAGTGAGAACTTTCCGGAAAAATAGAGCTGCTATAAAAAAAAGTCGCCGTCCTCGCAATGGAAACTGCAACGTTACTAAAACCCTCAGTTGGGAAACTCGCCGTTGAAACCTGGGCCGCTGGCGTTCCACCGATGCCGATCTAAATACGATAACAGCGCCACCCTTTAGCGACGAGTTTAAACATAAAAGTTGTTTTACGTAGCTACTGCGAGATGCCTCTGCGAGATAGCGCCACCGGCCCTTGCCCTAATCGTCGTGCAGCAGTAGAGTTTTCGAAGTGGACGCTGCGGGAGAAATGGCCGCGTTGCGATCGCCATTAGCTAGGTTCTCGTGTACGGATCAGAGCCACTTTTTTAAAGTAGGCTCTATGGCAGTTTCCCAACTGAGCGGTTATAGTAACGTTGGAAAACTGGTAAACGCAGATGATTTTGGGCCAATGTGGCCAGACAGGTCGGATGTTTTAAAGCAAGACTCATTTAGGTGCGCCCTTAGACTTACAGCAAACGCAAATAATATTTAGGTTTTAAATGTGATATTTCACACACAATAATCAAAAACTGCGCGTCAAACCGATTATAAGAATAATTGTTTATCAGGTGCTCCTCTTGCAGTTTAGCAGGAATGCAATCGACATCACCTCAAACTGCTCGGTTTATTTCTCTTGTGATCAAGAACGCCATTTACTTCAGGTACCTTCAGCTAGGGGACCTAAGCGAAAGGTACCTTTCCGCGGCCGTGTGAATTGGGTATGACTCCAGTACACAATTGTCTGCAGTAAAGGCAAAGGCACGCGAGTTTAGCTCAGCGAAATGCTTTTGTTTGTACAAGAGCTCGTGCATAGGAGGAACTTTCCAAAGCCACGCGCTTCTGCCCATGCCTTCGTCTGCACTGTAGATGCTTGTAAGATGGAGTATATTTTGGATTTGCCGATTCGCGGCGAGAGGTTTGGGTGTTGCCGCCTGGTGGAATTTGTTTACAAGCCCAGTGCGAGAAGGCTTTAGTTTCCTCTGCTGTTGCAATCACGTGCAATTCCAAGTTTCGATGCACTATAAAAATTAAAACAATACTGCGTGAGTAGCATGTAATCGCAGTGGGGAAAACAGAAGCGCCCCTGGTGAGCTTCTCCCCGCGAATACTGGAGAAGGGACTGTTTACTGTATTGATACCACGTACACTAGGCGACACTGTCAGCGCGAACACAACAGAGCAGTTACAACGCTATCAGTCACGTTTCTGATATAGCGGTCTGCCTTAACTTGTAAGCGTTTTTGTTATTTTTTTTGTTTTTGTTTAGGAGCGTAAAAAAAAAAGGGGGGGGGGGGGTTTAGCGTGCGCTTTCTTTGAAAGACGACCTCACCCTCTACGTATGGTTAAAGATTGAGAGATTTCGGGTTTGATTCTTAGCTTCCTCCTTCACTTCAACTATGACCCCGCTCCCCCTTTCCCCCACACACTAACACACCAGCCTGCCCCAACGCCACCGCCATTCGAACACGCGCACTAAATTTGAGCTACATTTTTTATAATGCCTCTCTGAATTAAGTACAAATAGGGAGGCTATTGGAGCTAGTTATCCGCACGGGCTTGGGCAACACGCCCTACGTAATTATATGACCTGCCTAGTCTCCCTCAGGACGTGACACTGCTTGAGCGAGCCGCGCAGCCCGTCTGTTCATCAGCTCCCTGTTGATGTCACGCCAAATCATATTTGGCGCGAAATCAATACAGACACTCGACAAACATCTGGGTGCACTCCACAATTTTCGCTGGCTAAAAGACGTCATCAGTTCATCAAAAATCAAGGTTGTCAACGGTTTCAAGCTTAATCGGTGCTATTTTTACCAAGAATGCGTCATGTAGAAGTCATATTATTACCTAAGTTATCAGAAGTAGTAGGTATAGTACACCGCCACCGGTGTACGTGTGAACAACAAATGTAACATTATTATTGTTACAAAACTCGTTATTCTACGGTCAAGTAAGCTGTAACTTAGTCTGGAGTACTGCAAAGACCCCAAATCTAGAAAATATATCCTGACGCGCCCCATTTCACTTCGGCACACCTATTTTAAGTAAGAAGTTTCGCATTACCAGTATGCACTCTAACTGCAGACTTGTCACTATTCGAAGACTAGGGCACATTAGAAACACACACTTTTTTCATTACAGGACCAAACTACAGCGCGTGCGTGTGTGATGTATCTGTGTATATGATCCTTACCTCTATACTTCTGTACTTCAGCTTACCCTTCCCTACGGTGTACCGACACCAAGAACTCGGGCTGACTTCTCCAGACTTTTAATAAATGTTTCTGTCAATCTCAGTAGGTTACATAACTATGGAATAGAGGGCCCGAGCACTTGCGTGTCATAGCTCGTTTTCGCGGGTCTATATCACATGAGCGTATGCCGTTTTAGTGAACAGCGACGTTTTAGCGAATAATGGGGGCGCGTGTTAAGGTGGGCAGGCTGGATTTTAAATGGTAAACAGTTGGCCAAAAGTCATTTTTGAGAAAATGACTTTTTTTATATTAAGACACACCCGCCCAGCTTTGTACAAAATATTATTGCTCTATCGAATTTTCAAATATAAAAAATGAAGTCTTAATTTTCTATTAACACACAGTAAGAATACGTATACTTCAAGGTTTTTTTTTTTCTCTTCACACTTTTTTCGCGAGTATCGATGCCTTACAGGCGTTTTTTTTTTAAGTTTGTCTTAAACAATATTAGCACGTTTGGTGCCATATTAATCGGGAAGAATGGAGCTGCGCGGTCATGCTATTTTAAAGTCTTCCAAATTAAGAGTTCTATCCAATTAATTACTTTCTTAAATAACCAGAGAGCATGTCTTTTACACTATAATTACCATCCTTTTTTTAGTAACATAACCCTCTCAGGTGAAATCCAAAAAAGCATTGTAGAGTGTTATGTGTGTGCCATGACCTGTTTAGTCTCTTGTTGATCCTAAGCGGTGACGCAGAAAACAATCCGGGACCCGCCCTTGATGATCTAATGCAGCCGCTTACGGCCATTGCAAGTGACGTGAAGGAGATAAAGGAGTAAAAAATTGCTACAAATGCGCTGATTGTGGAAACTAACGCTAGACTTGCAACACTCGAACACAGAGTAGATGGACTGTCCAATATGGCAGTTTCTGTGGCAGCCTTCGAGACGAAGATTGTGTCTCTTGAAAAGAACGTCAATTTCCTTCTCGGCAAAGTAGACGACCTGGAGAACAGAAGCAGACGAAATAATATGCTTGTTTGTGGAATTAAAGAGACAGCAGATGAAAGCAATGAAGGGTTGAAAAAATGTGTTAAGAGATAAATTTTTGAGGATATTCTCGCTGTACACGCATCTGGAATTGAAAAAAATACACAGGCTTGGTCGTAAGGTCGCAAGCAAAACGCGACCAGTTATCCTAAGGTTTCTCGATGAGACGGACAAGAGTGCAGTTCTGAACAGCTGCGGGCGTTTAAAGAGTTCAAGGTTCAGTATTTCTGAGGACTTCTCGCCACGTGTCCATCAGATTAGGAAAATGTTCTGGGACAGCGCTAAGAAATTAAAAAAGAATGTCGACAAAGTCGTTCTCTCTTTCGATAAAATTAAAATAAACGGACAAGTATTCATCTGGGATGATACTGCAAATACGAGAGTTCCCCTCTCTCCTGCCACGCATCAGAATCCTGCTTGACGGTTAGCGCATGGAAATACGTACTTTCCCCCTCTCCCCGAAGTTGCAGTGCAAGGGGCAGTTTGTACAACTAGCACAAAAAAACCTGAATGCAAGGAGCGTTGTCAATAAAACGACCGACTTGGAAAGCATTCTTACTTTCGACCCCGACATATTGTTGATAGCCGAAACCTGGCTAAGTGATAGTGTATCTGTTTGCAAAATCGTTCCCCCAACGCACAATATTATACGGGAAGATCGTTCTTCGAAAGGGGGAGGGGTGGCTGTAGTTCTGAAAGGATGAATGGAATTTACTGTGCTGCGTAATGCCACACCCATTGAAGCGGTGTGGGTGACGGTGTCGCTTTTATCTTCCTGTATTTTGGTGGGTCTGGTATACAGGCCACCTTGTGCTGCCATTGAGGTATTGAACGACTTACACGATTTTGTGCATGCACAACAAAAATATAATTTTGGGAGGTGACTTTGATCTTCCAAATATAGGCTGGGAAACAATGACCTCAGTGTCTGGGTGTCGCCATTCCGACCATTTGATCAACTTAGCGTTCTCAAACAACCTTGTTCAGGTGATAAAGAGTCCCACGAGGGTTACTGAAACCACTCTCCTTGATGTGGTGTTTTCTTCTAATATTCTGTTTGTTGCAGATAATCATTGTGCAGTTGGAGATGGAATATCAGATCACCGCATGATCGTGTTAGACTGTCCAGGTTTAGTCCCCAACCCTCTACTTGGTACAGTAAGGAACCTCTTCAACAGAGCAGAAGACGAAAGTATCTTAGATTTTTTTAGTTGTCCTTCGGCAGGTTTTTCGATTTATCTACCTGAACTAACTGTGATATAAACCAATTACGGCATTTCTTCCAAGAAACTGTAAACACGTGTATAGAGCGCTTTGTACCAACCAGGAAAGCGAATACTAGACAGCGTAGTCCTTGGGCGACGAGGGAGATTCTACAAGTAAAGCGCCCGGCCAAAAGACTTAACAAAACATGTAAAGGCAAAAGAAAGGTAGCTGTGCTGCGTATACAACCTAAATCACTAATAAAAAATCCAGGTATGAGTGCTACAACGTTAAAATGACCAACTTCCTGCTTAATGATCCAGTTAAATTTTGGAGGCATTTAAAAGCTCGAGACAGCACGTAACCAAGATTGAGGACTGTGGAAGAGAAGTTGTTGACAAATCAGCTATCGCTAAAACATTTAATGACTATTTTTCTTCGGTATTTACGATGAACGACGGCGAATCACCTGACTACAGGGAAAGTGCAACAGGAGTACCGGACGTCCAAGTGACGCAGGAAGGCGTTTTCGAAGCACTTCTTAATTTAAACACAAAACAATTAAGTGGTCCAGACAATGCCCCTAACGCATTTCTGAAAAGATACGCCAAATGGTGCTTTAAATTTCTTTCCGCTATATTCAGTAATGTGCTTGAACGGGCTATTGTACCGGATCAGTGGAAAACTGCAATGGTAATACTAATTCATAAAGCCGGTGACAGGCTTCAAGTGTGTAACTATAGACCAATTTCTTCACTTTGTTCTTGCAGCAAGGTTCTCGAACATTTTTCATTCAAGCATCTTGTGACTCACTTTGAGGCAAATAACTTCATATCGGATCAACAGCATGGTTTTAGGCACGGCTTCTGAATGGTTACGCAACTTCTTCATACTGTAAATGAGTTTGCAAAAGTTCTTGACAAGGGGGGCCAGGTGGATGTTATTTTCTTGGATTTCGCAAAAGCCTTCGATCGAGTACCACATCAGAAGCTGTTGATAAAACTTAAGACTATCCTAGACAATGAAAGACTCCTGCGATGGTTGGATTCGTACTTAAGCAATCGTCATCAATTTGTGTAGGTCGGAGTAATTTCCCCGACTGTCCGGGTTATTTATGGTGTGCCCCAGGGATCTCTGCTTGGGCCTTTGCTTTTTCTAGTTTCCATAACTAATCTTACTGTTGATGACAGCGTACAATGCCGGTTTTATGCGGACGACTGCGTATTGTTTTCAGAGGTAGGCTCGAGAAGTAATCAGGTAAAGCTCAGTAACTGTCTAAACACTATAACGCAGTGATGCACGAATTGGCAGATGTCGCTGAACAGTTCTAAGTGTGTATGCATGTGCGTCACACGCAAGAAAACGCCCCTTGGTTTTAGCTACACTATCAACAACCATTCCTTAGAAACTGTCAATGAATGCAAGTATCTCGGTGTTATAATGACGTCAAATCTCAATTGGAACAGTCATGTAGCATGGATTGTGCAGAAAGCGATGGTGAAACTTTGGATCTTAAAAAGAAAACTAAGAAACTGCAAACCAAAAAAAAAAAAAAATAGCAGCGTACAGAACTACCGTACGCCCTGTTCTGGTGTATGCTGACGTGGTATAGGATCCCACTTCCAAAATCAACGTAGACCGAATTGAGGAAGTTCAGAAGAAAGCAGTTCGATTTGCGTAGAGCGAATACATAAGAAAGAGCTCAATTACAAAATTAGCCGCCTCGGTGGCTCCGAGGCAAGAGCGCAGGCCTACGGATCCCCACGTGGCGGGTTCGAATCCAGGCCGAGGTGCCCGCAATCTGACGGAGGCTTATTGCGGAGAAGGCGCCGTGTAACCGAGCTTTTGGCTGCACGTCAAAAGATCCCCAGGTGGTCGAAATTAATCCTCAGTCCTCCGCTGGGGCGTGCTAGATGCCCGTCGTTGGTTTGGCACGTAAAACCCCATGATTTGACTTTGAATTGCAAAATTATACAACTTATGAAAAGTGCCTCGTCTTGAAACCCGTCGCAAGATAAATCGTCTTAAGCTTCTTTATACTATCGTGCACAACTCTTCGCATGTCATTCGAAAATTACATAGAGTACAACTCAAGCAGGCGCACGCGCCACAAGCATTCGAAAACTATTGTGGTCCCTTTCTGTAGAACTGACTGTCTAAAAAATAGCTTTTTCACGCGAACAATCAATGACTGGAATAGTTTGCCTGAAAGTGTTACAAATGCAGCCACAACGTCATCATTTGCAGCAATGATAGAACAACTTTTTTCGCGGTGCCTGCAGAAGGCATATTAGGTTATTATTGTTGCGGGTTATTTGTTTCTCCTTTTTTATGGCCGTTGTTGTTTTTTGTTGTCTTTTCTGTGTGTGCGCGATTGGTACCGTTTACTCAATAGTCGATAGTGTCAAGTGAATCGATGCCACTTTTTCTTTTTTTCTACCATGATTGAACACTTTTTCTTTTTTGATTGCCAATGATTTGTCATGTTTGCTTGCTCTGTGCTAGGTTATCGTGCTTTTTTATACGTCTGTCTATGCCCGCCCCTACCTTGGCTGCCAACAGGCGGCTGACAGTATGTCCAAATAAAAAGTCATACAAATTAAACCTTTGGGAATGCAGTTGCAGTAAAAAGTTTGAACATTTACGAATAATTTTTTTTAACGACCCGTAACAAATGACCTAATCAAATTAGACCGATCTCCCATAACTGGGGTTCTAGAAACGATATTCAATATTGGATTGCAGATTTGGAATAGGTGCGAGATGTGTTATATCAATGTATATATATAAGTATTCTTTCATAAATAAGAAATTTTATCTAAAGCCCCAGATCGGCCCTTATTACTGTATATTAGTCATATGTGAAGTCCTTTTTTTTTTTTTTAACACGCCGAAATTTTACGCCAACACACTCTGCCTCCGCGGTTCCAACGCGTTGTTTGTTATCAAATCAAAAAAATCACTTTTAAATAAGGGTTGAAGACGTCGTGGCATTCTCTAGTGTGAAAAATTGAAGACGTTTACAATTCCCTGTAATGCCGAATTAGACCGCAGCTCTTGAGGATGATGAGGGGAGGGGATGGTGCGCCCGTGTGACATCAGTAGGGTGACTTCACTCGTGATCCTCGTGACCCTCATAACGTCACACGTGACCCTCGTGAGATCACTGGTGACCCTCGTGACGTCAATCGTGCCCCTCGTGACGTCACTCGTGACGTCACTTGTCACCTTCTTGTCGTCACTCGGGGCCCTTGTGGCTTGATTCATGATTTCATGTATGACGTCACGCGGTTACGTCGACGCGGACGCCGACGACGACGCCGGCGCTGACGGCGACGCCGCTCAACCCGAAAACGGGTGCCTAAGAGCTACGCTCAAACAAAACAAACAAGGAATACATCGAGCAGCTCGGCCACTCCTCCTCTCAGCAACGAACACGCCGTCGGAGCATCCAACGGCTCCCTTCTTTGTTTTTATTTCTATTCACTTCGTTACTTTATTTTCTTGATGGGTTCGAGTGCCCTCCTCTTGTGAGATGTCGTCGCAACCGTAGTGGCCATTCGATTGGCGTTTGTTTTGTCACGCGATGGTGTGGTCTGACCGATTAACCCATGAGTTTGTGAGAATGGTGTCCCAGGGTATAAAATGACTGTTGAAATAAAAATAAATGCAAAGGAGCGCACAGCTCTGCTCGCTCGGCCCCCTTGGCGCTTAATTCTTCAAGTGGCGAGCATCGCTGTGCCATGGCGGTTAACCTGCGCCGCCTCATGACGCATAGAAGACCCTCTTGAAGCAATTAATTTTCTTCAGGGCATGGGCCTGCTCCTGGGTTCTTGTGCGTGTCCGGTGTGCGAAGCTTCAATGACGCTGCAAGTCCGCGCTAGATCTGCGGATGGCTATGCGTGGAGGTGTGGTGTGTGGATGACTGGTGACGTGCCTAAGAGAAAGCCGTCCAAGGTTCAGTGCCGGGGCGACGTCTCGGTACGGAGCGGTTTCTTTTTCGGGGGATCGCACCTGACGCTTCCCCAACTCATGATAATCATCTACGTCTGGTGGCAGAACCTACCGTGCGCCGTCATTCAGCGGGAGACTGATGTCGTAAAGAAAGACAAGAACTGATTGGATGAACCTTCGTAGGGAGGTTGTGGTAACTGCCGGCCTTATGCACTCAGAGATGATTGGCGGCTTAGGCTTGACTGAAGAACAAGACGAGAGTATATTCGGGCTGCGAAAGTACCATCACGGGAATTTTAGGCCTGGCCAGTTCCCGTGAATCACGGGAACGTGGCAGCGGGTGCTCCTTTCTTGTACCCGTGGAGACCCATGACGCTACCCGTACCAAAATGTCAGATCGGAGCGGTTCCAGTTCGGAGCCGCGCGGTTCTAAAGTTGTAGACAGTTCAGATCCGCTCGATTCTGGGTGTAACCAGTTGGATCCAGTGAGACGCAACGCACTGGAACCGCACGGTGATGAATGGATCCGATCCGATCCGTTCCCCTCAGTTCCTGTACGGCCTGCTCCCAGCCAGCGGGCGCGCACATGAGTAAGTGGAGGAGGGGGGAGGGGGGAGAGGGGGAACTTTTGCGGTCTCTCGCAGGTCACGTGTTAAGGACAGGCGCATCCGCTACGCAGGCGCTGCGAGCGGGCGCTCTCCGCGCGCGCGCGCGCCTCGCTTTGTTTGTTGCAGTCGGCGGCAGCGCTTCGAGAGTTTATGTCTTTCTTCCCTCTCGTCGAACTGTCAGTCGGCGCTCGCCCGGCGGTGACGTTCGCGCTGCGGGCGCACAGATACTGACGCGCCCATCGTTTGCCCTGGATGGATACCCACTGACCTCGGCTTTGAATCTTCATATCGTGTGAAGCTGCCGACCCATTACACTTTGGCTCGGGATCTGGATGCGCTTGGCGCTGGTGTGCTTAGTGACAATACTTGAACAACTCGGATACCGCTTGCCAGCCGGAACTTCCCGATGCACTCAACACTGGATACTGTGCTTGTGCATGCTGTGCGTGTGTTCCGTGCACCGTGTTTGGTGACGACGCCTGGACGACCGTGTGCGCCGCCGGAATTACCGCTGCGCTCACCACTGGACTACAAAAGTATTTTGCGCGCTGCCCTTAGCCGTTACAAGCGAGAGATCGTCGCGATTTTAGACCCAGTCCGCCTGGGTCTGAAATCGCGACGATCCCTCGGTTTTAACGGCTAAGGGCATCGCGCGAAATGCTTTTGTGGAGTCCAGTGGTGAGCGCAGTGGGGCGGCGCACCGCCTGGGTCTGAAATTGGGGCACCGCCACTGGAACCAGCCGTTTCCGCCTGGTTCTAAAATTAGGGCACCAGTTTGTATCCCGTCTGAAACTGCGCATTTCCAGGCTGGATACAAACTGGTGCCCCAATTTTGGGTCCAGGCGGAACCGGCATTTTTCATTCCGGCCTGTATCTGACATTTTCGTACGGGTAAAACGCCGCAAGGGCTAATAGACGAGTGGGTCCGCCAGGGAACAAGAATAATCACTGACTGTTGGGCTGGCTTTCGCAAGCTTGCACCCGTATGAAAATGCCAGATTTAGGCCGGAATGAAAAATGCCGGTTCCGCCTAGGCCCAAAATTGGGGCACCAGTTTGTATCCAGCCTAGAACCGCGCATTTCCAGCACCAATTTTAAACCCAGGCGGTGCACCGCAAGAATTCCCGCTGCGCTCACCGCTGGACTCTACAAAACAATTTCGCGCGATGCCCTTAGCCGTTACAAGCGAGAGATCGTCGCGATTTCAGACCCAGGCGGACTGGGTCTGAAATCGCGACGATCTCTCTCTTGTACCGGCTAAGGACATCGCGCGAAAGACTTTTGTAGAGTCCAGTGCTGAGCGCAGCGGTAATTATGGCGGCGCACACGGTCGTCCAGGCGCCGTCGCGTCGTCATTAAACACGGTGGACGGAACACACACACAGCACGCACAAGCACAGTATCCAGCGTTGGAGTGCATCGGGAAGTTCCGGCGGGCAAGCGGTATCCGAGTTGATCAAGTATTTTCACCAAGCACACCAGCGCCAAGCGCATCCAGATGCCGTGCCAAAGTGGAATGGGTAGGCAGCTTCACACTATATAAAAATTCAAAGCCGAGGTCAGTGGGTATCCATCCAGGGCAACGATGGGCGCGTCAATATTCATGCGCCCGCAGCGCGAACGTCGCCGCCGGGCGAGCGCCGGCCGGTAGGTAGTTTGACGGGAGCGGAAAAGAACCGAAACTGCCGAAACTCTCGAAGCGCTGCCGCCGACTGCAGCAGACAATGCAAGGCGCGCGTCTTCACCAAACACGGTGCACAGAACACACACACACAGCACGCAGAAGCACGGTATCTAGAGTTGGAGTGCATCGGGAAGTTCCGGCGGGCAACCGGTATCCGAGTGGCACGTCGCCGCCGGGCGAGCGCCGACTGACAGTCCGACGAGAGCGAAGAACGAAACTAAACTGACTTAAAACTCTCGGCGCTGCGCGGCTGCGCTACCGCCGACTGCAACAAGCAACAGACAAAGCCAGGCGCGCGCGCGGAGAACTCCCGCTCGGAGCGCCTCCGCAGCGGATGCGCCTGTCCCTAACACGTGAACTGCGAGAAACCGCAAAACTTCCCCGCCGACCCCCCCCCCCCCCCCCCCCCAAACCCCACCCCTCCCTCCCCTCCTTCAGTCACGCATTTGCGCGCCCGCTGGCTGGGAGCTGACTCTACTGGAAAAAGGGGAGCGTACCAGATTTACCGAACACCGTGCGATTCCAGTGTGTTGCGTCTCCCTGGATCCGACTGGTTACTCCCAGAATCGCGCGGATCGGAACTGTCTCCAAGTTTAGAATCCCGCGGATCCGAACTGGAACCGCTCCGATCTGGCATTTTCGTACGGGCACATAACGGTCGCTTCACGCACCTCATCGTCAACCACAAGCTGCACTTTGTTGGCCCGAACACTAGTGCGCACACCAATATGCTGGAGGGCACCTGGCCCGCGCCAAAATGTATCTTCCATTTGGACAGCGCGAGAGCCACCATTTCACTGGTCACTTGGGAAAGTTTATGTTTTGCAGGAGAGAGAAGGCGCAAAAACACTGATACATTCCAGTCGTTCGTTGCCGCGGATGCCAAAATCTACTGCCCCGACGCAGACAGGGACCTTCCTTATAGAGCTGAGGACGAGGAATGTGACGGTTCCGGTGACTTCCAATGATCCGCTGCGCTGAGCCCGTCGCCCGCTTGCGTGCAAAAAGACGACTTATGCGCCAACCGCTTGTCAAATGCTCTCTACGTCAGTTAGGTTCTGGTAGCGGTTATATTTTGCAAACAAAGCTGCTTTCTGAATGCGGCATCCCGTGTTTCCGTAAGAGGTTTACAGGAAAGACCCAGCAATTGTATGTGGTGATCCAACTAGGATTTCGCGCGTTCTGATTCAAATAAAATGTTATCTTGCTTATTTCGCACCGTTGATCCCAATAAATGCCCCCTTTGCAGTCGACCCGCTGTGCCCTTGCTTGCTCAATATACATTTCGCTAAATTACTCAAGCATCAAGGAGAAATCCCGGATTGGTGTTCCACGCGCCGCACGTGCTGGCTTCAGTAGTAGTAATGTTTCTAAAGCAAATAAACTAATCGGCGGCCACTGTGTCGGCGGCGTATCGCGCTCGCATTTTTCGCGGTGTGGTGGTGCGGTGCTGGTGTGCGGCCAGTGGCTGGCCTCGTGTTTTGCTTTGGTGCTGTGTCGATCACAGGTGTCACCATCGTGCACGAAGGTGAACCTTAACCCGAAGAAGAAAAAGAAGAAGAAGGAGGAGGAAGATAACACAAATTCAGGGACTCTGGCGACTTGGTGGCGGCGTGGTACAAGTAACGTACAAGAAGAAGTGGTGAGCGAGGGAATGCGGGACTACCACGGGGAGAAACAACAAAGTGGTCGGTTTGAGAGGGACCCGACACTTGGGCACCATTTATCCCCTTGCGAGTGAAGCGCTGCTCGGTGTACCGAGCATTATGTGGTCGCCGCGTCGGAGAGAGAGTCATTACCTAAATGTTTCTTCCACCGTGCCCTGGCCGAATGCTTGTCTTATGCGTCTTATGCATCGTACAAAAAGAAGCACGTATCCCGTGGTGACTTTGCGCTCAGCGAATCTATTTGCAGATTGTATTTTTGATATGACGTATAAGCAGAGTGACCCTGGCCTAATGCGTGTCCAATGCATGATACGAAAAAAAAAAACACGGTTCCCGAGGTGACTTTGCGCTCGCGAATCTGTTTGCAGGCTGTTTTTTGTTTTTTTTTTTGATCTGATGTATAAGCTGAGTGGCGCATTGATAAATTAAACCCATATGTCGTTGTTAAAAAAAAAAAAAAAAACAATCTTCGAACTTAGGTTTTAAAACTTGCTTTTCCTGCAAGGCTCGTCAAATTATGAGGCGCTGGAGAAAAGCAGCCTTTTGCGTTAAGTCCTTATTTCGAACCCTTTTTGTTCGCATTCCGCCCATTCAAAAAGCATGCGGGAAGGGCCTCAGCACACACCTGGTATCGCTGTGCCGCAGTGTTCTTCATTGGCGTAAAGGCTGTCTGCTTTCATTGCAGTCACCATGGCAACGAGCGCCGAATGAATGGAAGAGCGCACGGTACTGCCGCGTGAATCCAGCAACAGCTAATGCCATTTTACGAACGCTGTCTGCTAGCCTAGTGCCACTAAATAAGCTACGCTTTAGAGTAACCACACTCGCCCATATTGTGGCTTAAAATCGTGGTTGCCAGTTATCTGAAGGTTTATCTGAAATCACAGGAAACGTTTTTCCGTCCTCCATAAGTGTTGAAACAGTTCGCAGCAGATAAAAGCAATATTACATGAGCGTCCCAACACCGAATCTAATGCTCAGGAAGTCGTACTTTTGAATCATGACGGTCGGCAGTTACGTCTGCTCTGCACAAGCACCAAAATGGCGGCGCCCACAATAATGAAGGGGAACGGAGTGCCAATACTCTAAGCGCAGCTCATTTAGGGACTCTACGCTAGCCAAAGGCGAACGCGGTGTGTCGAATCGGCCGCGTTCGCCGGTGTGCGCTGGCAAATATGACGAAGCTGATACGAGGCGACGGCGATAGAGCTATTGGTCAATCACCCAAGCATTAAGGAAAATGCAGGGATTGGTGTTCAACGCCGTATGTGACGGCCTCAGCAGTAGTAACTTTTCTAAAGCAAATGCTTAAAACAAATTGCATCTTGGACGCACGTTCGTCAAACCTTTATTTTGCTTATTTACTTCGACTCTTTTATATGGGGAAGGCGCACGCGTGTGGCGCGTAGAACACCAATCCTTGCATTCTCCTTGATGCTTGGGTAATTTTGCAATTGTCATATAGTCTAGTGCCGAATTACCCAAGCATCAAGGAGAATGCCGGGATTGGTGTTCCACGCACCACACGCGCATGCCTTTCCAGCGTAAAAATTCGAAGTAAGTAACCAAAATAAAGCGTTGGCGAACCCGCGTGCCAGATGCAACTTGTTTTAAGCATTTGCTTTAGAAAAGTTACTACTGCTGAGGACGTCACATGCGGTGTTGAACACCAATCCCTGCATTTTCCTTGATGCTTGAGTAATTTACCAATAGATCTATTGCCGTCGGCTAGCATCAGCCTCGTCGTATTTGCCAGCGCACACCGGCGAACGAAGCCGATTTGACACACCGCGTTCGCCTTTGGCTAGCATAGAGTCCCTAAATGCGCTGCGCTTAGAGTATTGGCACTCCGTTCCCCTCCATTATTGTGGGCGCCGCCATTTCGGTGCTTGTGCAGAGCAGACGTAACTGCCGACCGTCATGATTCAAAAGTACGACTTTCTCAGTATTAGATTCGGTGTTGGGACGCTCATGCAATATTGCTTTTATCTGCTGCGAATTGTTTCAACACCTACACAGGACGGAAAAACGTTTCCCTGTGATTTCAGATAAACCTTGAGATAACGGGCAACCACGATTTTAAGCCACAATATGGGCGAGTGTGGTTACTCTAAAGCGTAGCTTATTTAGTGGCACTAGGATAGCAGACGGCGTTCGTAAAATGGCGTCAGCTGTTGCTGGATTTACGCGGCAGTACCGTGCGTTCTTTAATTCATTTGGCGTTCGTTGCCATGGTGACTGCAATGAAAGCAGACAGCCTTTATGTCACGGAAGAACACTGCGGCACAGCGATACCAGGTGCGTGCTGAGGCCCTTCCCGCATGCTTTTTGAATGGGCGGAATGCGAACAAAAAGGGTTCGAAATAAGGACTTAACGCAAAAGGCTGCTTTTCTTCAGCGCCTCATAACTTGACGAGCCATGCACGAAAAGCACGTTTTAAAACCGGAGTTTGAAGATCGTTTTTTTTTTAACAACGACGTATGGGTCTAATTTATCAATGTGCCACTCTTCTAATGGACCTTTCCAATGTTTACAAAATCACAGTCCAGCGTGCGATCTTCACAGTCCAGCACGTGCGTGTTCGTCGCTTCGGAAAGCGAGCGAAGCACGCGCCATTCGCACGAACGCTCAAAATGACACCGGTCACAAGCTCGTTTTTGGAAAGGTCTATACATCAGATCAAAAACACAGTCTGCAAACAGATTCGCGAGCAAAAGTCACCACGAACCGCGCTTTTTTTTTTTTGTATGATGCATTAGACGCGCATTAGGCCAGGGTCACTCTGCTTATACATCATATCAAAAATGCAGTCTGCAAATAGATTCGCGAGCGCAAAGTCACCAGAACATCTGTGCTTCTTTTTGTTCGATGCATTAGACACGCATTAGGCCAGTGTCACTCTGCTTATACGTCATATCAAAAATACAGTCTGCAAATAGATTCGCGAGCGCAAAGTCACCACAACATCTGTGCTTCTTTTTGTTCGATGCATTAGACACGCATTAGGCCAGTGCCACTCTGCTTATACGTCATATCAAAATACAGTCTGCAAATAAATTCGCGAGCGCAAAGTCACCACGGGGTACGTGCTTCTTTTGTATGATGTATAAGAGAAGCATTCGGCCAGGGCCCGGTGGAAGAAACATTTAGGTAATGACTCTCTCTCCGACGCGGCGACCACATAATGCTCGGTGCACCAAGCAGCGCTTCACTCGCAAGGGGATAAATGGTGCCCATGTGTCGGGGCCCTCCCAAACCGACCGCTCTGTTTGTTTCTCCCAGTGGTAGTCCCGCATTCCCTCGCTCACCGCTTCTTCTTGTACCTTACTTGTACCACGCCGCCACCAAGCCGCCAGAGTCCCTGAATCTGTGTTATCTTCCTCCTCCTTATTCTTCTTTTTCTTTTTCGGGTTAAGGCTCACCTTCGTGCACGATGGTGACACCTGTGATCGACACAGCACAAATCAAAACACGAGGCCAGCCACTGGCCGCACACTAGCATCGCACCACCCCACCGCGAAAAATGCGAGCACGCTGCGCCGCCGACACAGTGGCCGCCGAGGAGGGACCTCATACCTCTGTGCCATCCGCGGCCGCGCAGAAATAACCACTCCTGGTTCGATACTAGCTCCGAACACGATCTGGTCGCTCGCTCCCCTCGGGAAGAGCGGCCAGAGTCAATTAGCTCAATGTGTTTCTTCCACCTGCGGGCCAATGTCACTGCTTATACATCCTATCAAAAAAGGAAGTCTGGAAATAGATTCGCCAGCCCAAAGTTACCACGAGATCCATGCTTCGAATACAGCCCGCCAACGATTTCGAGAAGAAACCCTTGGCACCCGGCGTTCAAACCGCGGATATTGCGGTGACTGATCTAAGCTGACAGTGTTTCTTTTGTATTATATGTATAAGCCGTGTGACTAGGTATTCAGACACGTTTAATGCATTAGACATCTTGAAAGCCTACATGTGTACGAAGCGCAAACAAACTTCGTACGCGCTTGAGGTGATTGCGCAAAATTATGCCGTCAAGCCTGCGACGAGCACCAGGTCTTTTGTATGGTGTACGGGCAATGGCACTCCGTTTCTGAAGCTCTCGGTGGCTATAAAAGAAAGCATGGGTTGTCACGTATACTTACGTCTGACTTCAATCGAGCCGAGGGACGAACGAAGCGAGAGCCGTCTCAATCGGGCCGTTGCATCGTTGTGTTTCTTGACGCATTCGCCATGCTTTGGTGTCGCACGCGTAGCCGTTGGGGCAGCAGGTTGCGTTGTCCAAGCAGCACACCGCGTCCTCTAAGGGACAGCAGATCAAGATTTGGCGCGGGGCCTCGCAGCAGGTTGGTTGTCGGTGCAAGTCGCCCATGCGGGCACGGGCGGTACATCACTGCAGGGTATAGGAAAACCCGACATATGATTTTTTGTGTGCATTTTAAATTCAATGACTGCTCTCTGTAATGATTATGAGGAAACAGCTGTAACACTAGATGATTACAAACAGACAGGACACGCACACAAGCTGTCTGTCAACTGTTTATAGTCTTTCATCTTCCTCACTCCTTGGTCTAGTCTTCTGCCTTATCCACTCGACCCCTATATGCTTATGAGATTTGAATAATTGGATGCATTATACACACACGTAGATTACAACAAGCAATACATCACACAGAAATAAGCAATAAATTATATTATCCGATTATTCGAATCTCAGTAACTTGTAGTCGTAGAGTGGATGAGGAAGAGGAATAGACCGAGGGATAAGGAAGCTGAAATACTATAGAGCACTTGATATTCAAGTTTCTGTATGTCTCCTGTCTCTGTGAAATCGTTTAGTGTTCAACCTGCTTCCTCATCACTAATGACAATGCACCACCTAGCTCAATACAAACCGGTATTTTGAATATAGTATGATGCCGTTCGGACCTGAAAAAAAAAAAATCAAAATTGATACTATATTAACCTTAAAAGCCAACCTTTTTCTGTGAGATGCCGCTTCATTCCTGTTCTTTCACATGGCTTTGAAAGAAGATATTCTCTCGAGTTCGATGACATGAATGATTTACACAAGGTAATTCTGGTCCTATTGGGTCGTAAATAATTATTATGAATAATTATATAAACGGAGTGCATCGGAAAGTTTCACCTAGGTGTCTTTAGGTGGTGCATTGATTATACTCAAATTTAATGAGTGTGGGCTTCAGGAAACAGATTTAAACCTGAAAATTCTTGTTTTATTTCTATGCGCTGGGAAAAAAAGCTGAGACTAGAGCCACTAAGTGAGCTTCGCTTAGAGTATCGACACTCTCTTTCCCTACATTGTTGTGGGCGGCCGCTATCTTGGTGCTCGTGCAGAGCAGGCGCAACTGCGGATCGTCATGATGCAAAAGTGCGACTTCCTCTCCATTAGACGCGGTGTTAGGAAGCCAATTTAATATTGATTTACTTTGTCGCGAACTCTTAAAATCGTTTGTGAATGACGGGAGATCATTTTCTGTGATTCAGATAAAGCTTCAGACACCTGGCAACCATGGTTTTAAGACACAAGATGGGTAAGTGTGTTTACTCAGAAGTGTTGCTCATTTAGTGGCACTAGCTTAAAACGAAGAGCCTGGTTCCCGCATCTCAGCACAGATAGCGCCACAGATGCTAGCATCTGCTCTTTTGCTTTCGGGCGTCCATCTCAAAGAAGCCCGCACGTTTTTGGCTTTACGTTTTTGCAAAGTAAGGACAAAGTTGTGACTTTTTGTTTTTTTATTCAGAAAAATCACGTTAGATCATGCAATGATTGTCCGGGTGATAAGTTTACGTT
>JABSTQ010003053.1:0-21139 GCA_013358835.2 Ixodes persulcatus
GCATTTTTTACGAGCTAAAATGGCTTAGCTTATAACAGTTCCTAAAGTTGGCAGGAAAGAAGAGATTTTATAATTTGTTGAAAATATCTCAAACCATTGAAGTATCTCTTGCCCTTTGGTATGCAAACGGATGTACATGTAAGCCGAAATAACCTCCCTCCCCCTCATGTAGGTTGCAAAATACACAAACAAATTCGCGAGTTCGGGAGGCTCTCTCAATTATGGCTATTTTCTGGTGTATAACATTGAATTAAAACATTGAATTGGACTAGTTGGTTTATTTTCATCTAGAGGATTAAAAGGCGCAAAAAACATGGGCGAAGAAGAGACACATACAAGCGCCAGTCCGTGAGTTTAGCGCCAGTCCATGTTGTATATGTCTCTTCTTCGTCCATGTTTTTGCGCTTTTTAATCCTCTGTATAACATTGCACCGCACAGATGTAACATTGTTTTCTTAAACACACGAATATACATATATTTAGCGAAGTTGTCAAAGTAACCGGCATATACAATTAAATTCAAATAAAAGAAATAATACATGAAGGCTGGACAAAACAATACATTTTGGTCATTCATGCCCTTCATGTTTTATTCTTTCTTGTTTTTGACTTTACCACGAACACGCTCAACTGATGTATACAATTAGAACACTGTGCAATACGCAAAGATATTTAAAAGTTGGAACTGGTTACCCCAATCAAACGTACGGGATTCGTGCTCAAATTGGCAAAACTTTGACATTCAAGCGACCAACCACTCACATACCTGGGAATTAAAATTACACGAAGGATTGATTAAACACTCCTGTTCCTTCTTTCTACAAGATAGAGGGTTGCAGGGACAGAGTCGAAACAAACACAGCTTGCCTTCGCCCCAGCTTCAGATTACAAGTGTCACCATTCAACGGGCACTCAAGACACTATTTCATTTTTTTTAACGAGTTCTTGTGTAAACAAGTGTACTTTTCGCTCACTGTACATGAAATAAAAATATGAATATGGCAAGTTATCAAAATATTGTTACATAAAAGTAAGATACGAGAGTGGGCAGTTAAGGGACAAATAATAAATTACATTCACAAGTTTATCTTTTGAGCCACAAAATGACAAGTAATGCCTCAGATATAACCTAATAATCCAAATAGTACCAACATATAAAATTAAAATTATAACAGTACAGGATCGCCGAGATAAATTCATTCTTTTCCCAGATTTTGTCTTTCAATATTATAGTGTAGCTAACCGGCCGTATTGCGCTTCTGGGGGTACGTGATTCGACAGCGGACAATCGCTTAATGAACTATTCGCGGCTTACTCTAAAATGAGAAGGGAAAACGACCGGAGGGCAGCAATACCCGGATTGCTTCGCGCCGGGAAGCGTATCAGCATTCCATATCCCCTACAGCACCTGCAACGCCCCCTTGTCACGTGACATGACGTCACTTCGGCCAACGCAGCCAAATGACGTCACTTCCGCTTTAAAACGAAACCAGTAGTTTTATTGGCTTACAAAATGTCACATGACATGACGTCACTCGCGCAGCTGTGAGAATGCAAACATGGCGCCCACCGCTCGAAACGCGAAGCATACGCGGTCGACGCAGTCACGGCTGAAGCCTGAAACGCTTAAAACCCGAAGCCTAAGCGGTCGAAGCAGTCGCGGCTGTGACGCTGTGAACGCGGTACCGCGAGGGGCTGAACACTTGGTGGCGCAGCTATGTAACGCCCGCAGTATGCGACGTCTCACATCGTGCTTCAGGAGCGCGTAAAAGGCGCAACTACTTTTCTTCCTAGCGTTCCAAACCTGTCGCTTCATAAGAGCGAAGCAGGCATACTACCAACGCCTACCGCCGGTTTCAGAAGTAGAGCTTTCTCTCGATGTCGCCGCTGGTTCGTCGCCGAAGCGGAGGATGCGAACCATGTCATGCATGAACGCTTGCCTTTTTTGATGCGAAAATATGCTATGCCATCGCGAACGCTTACGCTGACCCAGAAGCTCTATTTGAAGCATGGCCAGCATTTTTATTTCGCCTGTACGCCCTCATCTCATCACGCTTACTCTCGGCGTCGCAGGTCTTCGTGCTTGCCTTTTAGCGGTGGCGCGGCTCTCCCGACCAGAAATAAATGTTGCCATGTCTACAACTGGTCGGAGTTTGAACCGAAAATTTGTGAATTGGTAAAGCGATTAGCTAAGTATTGTCACAAACACTCGTGCCTTTAGATAACCTTTTATGATGGAGGTACGCAAATTACGATACCAATGCCTAGTGGAACTGTGAAGAGAAGAGTGCATACTCCAAACTCGGAAAGTTTTTTATTTCACCATATTAAAGATATAATTGCGATGCAGTGCTGAATTCGAAGAATGTTATTTCCTCGGTCCCTTTGAAACGACCGATGCCTTTATATGAGTCACACACATGAAACAATTAACAATGTAAATATGTGGGAACAGTACGGCTCTGAGATATAAAGAAAAATGGCAAGTTGACACTGAAAAGCAACAGCCACATAAACATTAAAAGAAATTGGCGAATTTAAATAATAGTTTCTCCCGAGAACTAAGATAAACTAAACGGGCATGTCGCCTCAAAGGTATAAGGCACATGAAAGTTGTCGTAACTTTGGAAGCTACTATAGCTTATTCATGTCCAAGCTGGTTCACACTTGGAAATGCTTACGACCAGAGTGGATGACCAGTCACACAGTTACAAGAGACTTAAAACCGGTTTCAAGCAATTCTCGTCGTAATCAGTTGCAGGTGTGTAAAACAGCCTTAACTAGTGACGCGTTCGTTGTAAACACCAATTGTAAACAATGAATAAACCTCTTCAGCTGCGTTTGAGATTTTGTTGTGTTCGTCCGTTTTTTTATCGTTCGCCATCTCAGGGTTTCCAAGATGTCTGCTCTTAGTTTATTTGCACCATGTCGGATGTTGTAAGATAATTTCACATCACACTTGTGCGCAAGAGCCCGAAACTAACACGGTTGCAAAATAAGCAGATATTTAAAAATTCCTATCAGATTCGAAATTGCACCCAACAGTCCTGGAAACGGAGCAGACTTTTGATGGTATCTGTTCGAATGAGCGGCTGTGTTTTTCCTTTAATTAATCTAGACAGTACGAATGGATGTAGCCTCTGCATGTTCCAAGCTCCTAATAATAAGAAAGAGTGAATCGCGCTACAGCCACAATATACGAAGCGTTCGAGCCGGCACGAGCGTACATCCGAAGAGCCCCACAATTCCCCTCGTTGCAAGGTCTCCTGGGATTTTTGAAAAGGTCTATTGTGAATTCAGAGAGGGGGGAGGGGGGCAGGTTCTAACAAGACGACTAACTAAAGCACTCTGTCAAGGCTTGAGAAAGGACGGTCTTGCTCTTGTCCACCCTCTAACACAACACCTAGCACTACTATTCAAGGTGTCCTTCAACTAGCCGAGTCACTCTCACAGACTCAAGAACTGTCATAAGAATTTCCAAGGGTCTTCGTGTAAGGACTTGGCGGACTCACATACACTTTCGCACTAAATCGAAAATTCAAACCCAAGAACCACAAGCCTCAATTTGTTCCTTTGGCACTTAACGGGGCACTCAAGTGGTTTTTGAGTTCGTGTTTTGATGATGACAGCTGAATTTAGACCCCCTAAGTATCCCTAAAAAACAAAAAAAATATAGTCATACGGTGATTATTTCTTTAATAAAAATGTAATTGAAGGCCGCCAAACCTCGGATCCACACGAAAACGAAACCACTCTCATTGGTCCTCGCATGCTTATCAAAAGGATCTCGGGCCAATGGCGTTGGACGACGTTCCGTCGCGCAGTGATCCCGAGGTAGCCGCATCGGCCGAACCTCTTTGTCATTCGAGCTTCGATCATGGCGGAGTTCTCTACGCTCGAGGACCTGACGCCGTTAGAGGTTGAAATTCTTCGGCGGACAGCCGACCTGGAGATGATTTCCTATGACGCGACTTCGACGTGCGATGTGGTCGATAGCAGCGCTTCGGAGTCATGTTCGGGTTCCGAGGACGGCGAAACGCAGACCTTTTCGGGCATTCTTCGATTTGCGGTTGGGGCAAGTTGTAACCGAACCAACGTTTGACATCGCAGCGTTACCTCTGGTACATAATGTCACACGATGTCGCCACGTTGCCTTTCGCCTCGGGAGGACGGGGGAAAGGCTGGTTCAGACATGTGCAACGAGCGCGTACCTACGACTGCGTTTGTTGCGACCGGAACGACCGCTCTGCGCCGCGCGTACACACACCTGCAACCACTATAACAAGCGCCGCGGGTCGTCAGCACGGCGACCGCTTCTATACGTGGCCGTCAGCTGTTTCAGCGGCCCCTCTAAAAAGGGGACGCACTGCTACTCAATGCCGTAACCGAATATAGACAGACAGTTGTCTATAGCCTACAGCTTTATTATTATTTTTTCTTGATAGGCTTGCATGGTACAGTGGATGAAAACAAGAAAATAAAAAGATGCAGTACGCCGTCTTGGACGATCACGACTCTAATACACGACATTGCAATAGTACAAATATCGCCACACGCCTTTTCTACGATTATAAAAGACAATGTAATCTTAGCAGCGATATAGCAACGTAGAAATATGATTTCGTGATCAGATAGACGTTGCGAGCGTTCAGGATTGCTAACACTAATCACTTCTCTCCGGTGATGAAAACGCGTGAAAATTCGCATCCTTTATACGGTACGCGCCAGTAATACCTTGAACTTTAGCACACGCATGAAATGCGCCAAATAAGAAATCCGGGCGATGTTCGAGGACACAAATGCTTAGAAAGCACCACTGTAGTCGAAGTAAACAAACACGACGGCACGGGCGTTTCTGCTGTCTTGAGAGTGCCGCCACGACATCGCCGCACGAGTAGGTGGATCTTCCCTTTTAGTACGTACTGGGTTATCATAGCGACACACGACGAAAATTCACAGTCAAGGATAGCGCTTTTACGCGGAACGATGAGCTTTCACCACGCCGTCCACGTTGACGACCACCACCGAGGCCTGGCCGGCCCGCTACCGACACGACCGTGTCGGTACGTGCGCTTCCGCGCATCCCGGGGGAGCGGGAAATTCACCCCCCGCGGAGGAAGGCAAGGAGAAAACGTAGTCCCTTGTTTGTGAAACGATAATTGCAGTATCGCGTATTATAAACTAGAAATATTTTACGTCTTTTGAAATTATCATGCACAACATATTTAAATGAACTGAAAATTGTTTCTTTAGCGAAACTTTACAAAGGCCGCCAAAATTTTCAAACATACGATATAATTTCATTGGTCCTCGCAAGTACAGAAAAGAGTCCGCACGTATTTTATTCCTGCGTGATTAATAGGCGGTTCTGCCTTCTAAAACTGAAGATACTCATTCACTGACACTTCCTTAACGCCATCGCACCAAGAAGTAGCTTCTCCAAAAACTGCTTGAGTGCCCCTTTCAGCCAAAGGTGTACGTCAACCACACGAAACACTTGCAACAAGAAATTTACCCCAGTGCAGACCCCTGCATGGGCTACGCCAGTTGTACTCGGGCGAAGGTCAAACAGCGTGATATGGCTATGTAGAGGTTATAAGCACATCATTAGGCTAACATTGAAACAGAAGTACTACCCATTGCCAAGAGCAGTGCAGTTGTTGACTTGGCTTGTAGCACAGCCCTTTAATACGCTCTTTGTCCCGAAACTTATTTCTAACGCTATAGAAGGGCTTGGTATGCGACCACATACGGCGCTGGGGTTGACAAGGAGCCAGACAGCTGTCAATCTAGCCAGCACCGCTGGGGACTGGGCATTAAGGAAGTGCTAATGTTATTTCGAACCCACTCTGAATGAGCAACCTTTAGATCACGGTGACGCGTCACTGCACTGAGAGCATCTCTAGTGTCAAAGTGCCTTTGGCTCTGTACGCTCAGTCAACGGATTAAACATTAGGACCTTCACTGCAGCTACCTATTGTAAACAGTGTGAATGCTATATCTGGCGGCAACACTTATAAGAACACCGTCCAGAGTCCAAGTGACGGCGCTCCCTCGGCCCTCCTCACTCGCTCGGATCAAGTATTGTCCGCGACAGGAAACGGCAAACATGGATCACACCCTCTCAACGAACGTCGCAGAATCCTGTTCGCTGCGCCGTTCTTTCAGCCGAAAGTCATCAATGAAACGCATTACACCCCAGTGTGTATTAAATTGGCAACGAGAAAGCTCCTGGACCCCTGAGGATGGACGATTCCGCTCACCTCGGATGGGTTCTAACTTTTGTCCTGGAGGAAACTGCAGCTAGTGATTGGAACGCCTTAAATCCTACTTCGAGGCTACGAACATCACAAGCTCCGCAAAGAAGCGTGCCGTCCTCCTGACGTTCTGCAGTGAAATAACCTGTGGCACCGTACGAACTCTGCTCGCACCCAAGAAGCTTTCGGAGATTGAGTTTAAGGAGATCAACAAGCGCCCCAATGAACACTATGACCCCAAGCAGGCGGAACTGCTCCAGTCGGTTCAAATACCATCAATGGAATAAACCAAACACCAACAGACTCCATCTCAGATTATGTGGCCGCACTGCGAAAAACCGCTGCCGACTGCAACTTGGTACAGTGACGGCCACACCGATACACCCACTCCGGCAACGGCCACGACAGCCACGCCCGTATCAAGTGCTAGTTCACCACAAAAGACTCTACAGGCCCCGCAACCCCCGCTGGGACATTCTCCACCGTGCTACCTCTCGAACTGATGCTGAGGGACCGATTTATTTCTGGCATCAAGGATTTTCACCTTCAATGCTTGCCAGTGGAACGAAACATCACCGTCGACTGCGCCTACACTCTCGCACTGGCAACAGAGTACGCTACGAGCCAGGAACTCTAGATTCGGAAACAAGGTAAAGTGCAGAGCTCCACTGCAACCACAAGTAAGGGGGCGAAATCATCAAGAGAATCCCTGTTTCCGTTGCGCAGGTATGCGTTCGCCTGATGTATGCAAGCTCGCTAAAGCCACGTGCAAATCGTTCCACAAGGTACACCTCAAAAAAGCGTGTTTCAAGCATAGAGTTCAACGCAAGCCACAAGAACGCTCGTCAAGTCGTACCCCTCAGTTGACAGATACCCAAGGTGGGACGCAGTATCAAAAACCTATGTCACGCACGGCATGTGTGGCATAGTTGCAGCAGAGATCCAAGAGCTGCGAGTGCTGAATAGTACGATGATCATTACTTTATTGGGCCTAGCTGCCACACCGTTAGAGCGCAAAGGATGAACACCGACTGGGAAAGTTGGCCTTGGGATAGAAGTGTCCGGCGCAAAAGTTCTTCTGGTGACTGCTGCCTTTCACAGAAAGTTAGCAGTCACCAGAAGAGCCAAACGTGGCCAGCTGCACCACCAAAGCTTCAGAAGGCCATCACACTGCCGAAGCCAGCGACATGCCAGCAGTCTCCCAGCCCTCCACTTCAGCTCTGGCGTCTCCAGTGGCGGATCCAAGGGGGGGGGGGGTGACGGGGGCATCCGCCCCCCCCCCCCCCCCAAACGAAGTCGACCTCCCCTCTCCCCCCTTCTCGGAGGGCAATTTTACATGGGCGAACCCCCCGATTCACACGAAAGAATGGGAGAATAGTATCCTTACAAATTTTCCGCCCCCCCAAAAACGGAGTTCTGGATCCGCCCCTGGGCGTCTCCGACTGTGCAAGGATGTGACCGAGCTCAGCTTGTCCAAGTACGTCTGCCATTGCATGTTCGTGCACACTATAGTTCATTGATTCTTTTCTCGGCGACCTGGATACAAAGGCAGAGAATGAAAAAAAAAAAAAACATTCTGCCGCTCGCTGGTAGTAAACTTCTGGAACACAAACACATTTTACAGGTCATACTACAAGGTGCATAAGTGCAGCGCCTAGAATTTTGGGCGGCGCATATTTCCTTGCTGTTGCCAGCAACGCATTCAAGTTCGCTGTTTCAAAACAAAAACAACTGATGATTGTTGCATAATTGTTTCGTTTTTACAGCGTTTTTCGCCCAGTGTAATATGTGAATGTAACTTAGCAGATATGTGAAGCTCAGAGAGCCCGCTTTTACAGTTTAGCATGGGTATATATGCTGAGACATTCCAGGAATTGCCACGGTCAGTTTTAATGTCCGGCATATCGGTATGAATCCGTATGCCTGACATTAAGATTGACCGTGGCAATTCCTGGAGCGTCTCAGCATATATACCCATGCTAAAACAGTGAAAACGGGCTCTCTGAGCTTCGCATATTTGCCAAGTTACATTCACATTTTAGCTGGCCTGGTGTGTTCTTCACTAATCTACAAATGGCAGGACTAATTTTCTATGTGATAGCAATATCTGGGCAGAATCGCAGTCGTTCGACTTAACTGTAAAGTCAAGCAAGTGTGCTTGCAAATTGCGCACGTGTTAACTTGAAAGAAAGGAAACAAAAGAGTTTCTAGTGGTCTTCTATAGAATCAAGGTCTGAACGTTCACCAAAAATATAGTTTGTTTCACATTCCGAGAGAGCGAAACTGGAGCTACGAGCACAAGCATGTTACCTTAAAAAGAGGTAGCGCTGGCAAGCGTGCATGCTTTGTAGGGATGCCATAAGCCCGGAGCTCGCCCTTCCTAGTAACTCCTATTCTCGCACTTAAGTGAGACGGTGTACAGACAGGGGGTGACTTGCTTGCCTCAACGCCTTCCGCGCAGGCGCGAGACAGAGTGTACCGGCGCCTGAGGTCGACTTTGCGGCGCCTAAATGCCCTGAACGAGGATATCACTACGTACCTGGTATCAGGTATGTTGTAGTATCACACGGGAGAGGCGGTCGCCGAAAAGTCACGAGCTGGAGCCAGACAGTGCGTGCTGTGCGAGGCCGGGGCCGGGCAGGAACGAAGGAGCCGGTCTGGCCCATGGCGATCCCCGGAGCGGTCCACCAGCGAGGTTCTGAGCAGGACCGGTGGGAACGGCGAGCCCTGGCCATACTGGCCTGGGCCATGACGTTCCCGGAGTGGTTCCCCAGCGAGTCTCGGGCTATGATCAGCCGGGATAGCTAGCCTACGCAGCGCTGGCGTGGGAAGGACGATCCGCAGGCCCGGACACGGACAACGACTGCGAGCTCTAAACGACGGGCGACAGCCAGGGTCGGTGGGCCCGGACTGCCGGCTCTCGCGGACGGGCAACCGGGGGGTACAGTAAACCCATTCGCTTTCGTCTCATTGTGTTGTGTAACTCCCTGGGAGACGAGCGAAGCGTATATCTTTTGGGCGGCGATTATTAATCGAGCGAGAATACCATAAAGCATACCACAAGGTTTGTATAATAACGCATACCGGGGTTAAATGCCTTTTATTAATGAGTTTCGGTTGGAAGAACAGTGAAGCGAACTGGAATCTGCGATGTTCGTTGAGAGAGTTTGATCTATTTCCAAAGGTCGTCCGTCTACCAGGAACGTGACAATATTCCATAACGGGTGCCCTTTAGCGACGCTGTTCACTGCAGCGGTCTCCATGCGTCTCATATTGCGTAGGTGTCAACTGATGGGTACGACTTGACGAGCATTCCTGTGACTTGCGTTGAACTCTAGGATTGAAACACGCTTCTTGGAGGTGTCTCTTGTGGAAAAATTTGAACGTGGCTTTAGCGAGCTTACATTCATCAGGTGAAGGCAAACCTGCGCAACAGAAACAGGGTTTCTTTGATGATTTCGTCCCCTTACTTGTGGTTGCAGTGGAACTGTGCACTTTACCTTGTTTCCGCGTCTGGTTCTGGCTGGTGGCAAACTGGGTTGCCAATGCGAGAGTGGAGACGCAGTCGAAGGAGATGTTCCGTTCCACAAGCAAACATTGAAGGTGGGATTCCTTGTTGCCACAAATGAATTGATCCCTCAGCATCACTTCGAGCGGAAGCACAGGGGAGAATGCCCAAACTGGGGCTTGCTTGGCCTGTCGAGTCTCTTGTGGAGAACTGGCATTTGTTACGGGCATGGCTGTCGCGGCCGTTGCCGGAGTGGGTGTGGTCTTTGTGGCCTTCACCGTAGGAAACTTGCAGTCGGCAGCGATTTTTTGCAGTGGAGTCACATGCTCTGATGTGGAGTATTTCGGTGTTAGGCTCATTTCGTTGATGGAATTTGAACCGACTGAGCAGTTCCGCCGGCTTGGGTTCAGAGTGTTCTTTGAGGCTCTTGATCATCTCCTTAAACTAAACCTCTGAAAGCGTTTTGGGTGCGAGCAGTTCTCATATAATGTCATTGGTTAATTCACCGCAGAACGTCCGGAGGACGGCTCGCTTGTTTGCGGTACTTGTGATGTTCTTAGCCTCGAAGTATAATTCGAGGCGTTCCAATCACTAACTGCAGTTTCCACCAGGAAAGCTATTATAATCCATTCGTAATGCGTGCAGTCGACCATCCTCAGCGGTCCCGGAACTTCATCGTCACGAATTGAATGCACACTGGGGTGTAATGCGTTTGATTAATAAATTTCGGCTGAAAGAATGGCGCAGCGAACAGAATGCTGCGACGTTCGTTGAGAGTGTCTTATCTATGTTCGCCGATTCCTGCTGCGGAGAATACGTGATCCGAGCGAGCGAGGGGGGCAGAGGGAGCGCCGTCACTTGAACTCTACACGGTGTTCTTACAAGTGTTGCCGCCGAATATAACATTCACAGTGCTTACAATTGGTACCTCCAATTAAGGTTTAAAAGTTTGATAGTTGACTCACCGTACAAAGCCAAAGACACTTAGACTTATGAGAAATGCTGTCAGTGTGGTGACCCGTCACCGTGATCTAAAGGTGGCTCATTCAGAGTGGGTTCGAAATAACATCAGCACTTCCTGGATGTCAAATTCCCAGCGGTGCTTGCTATATTGACAGCTGTCTGGCTCCTTGTCTCTCCCAGCGCCGCACGTGGTCACATAGCGAGCCCTTCTTCAGCGTTAGGAAGAAGTTTATTGACCAAGAGCGTATAAAAGTACTGTGCTACAAGTTCAGTCAAGAATTGCTCTGCTGTTGGCAGTGTTTAGGAATTCCGCTTCAATACTGAATTAATGAAGTGTTTATAAAGTTCACATAGCCATATATCACGCCGTTTGATCTTCCCCCGAGTACAACTGGTGTAGCGCATGCAGATGTCCACACTTGGGGCAAAACTGGATGTTTTGCTTGTCGGACGAGTTGCGTGATAGTGTGGTACAGCTGTGGTTTAAGTGCTAAAGGAACAAATTAAGGCTTGTAGTATTTTTGTTTAAAGTTTGTATTTAGTGCGGAAGTGTATGTGGCCCCGCCACGTCTTTACTCGAAGACCCTGGGAAATTCCTTTGACAGTTTCTAAGTCTGTGGGAGTAACTGGGCTAGATAAAGGACACCTTGAATAGAAGTGCTTAATGTTGTGCTAGAGTGTGGACAAAAGCAAGGCCCTCCTTTCTCAAGCCTAGACAGAGTGTTTCGATTTGTCGTTAGAGCCCCCCCCCCCACCCCCTCTCTCTCTAAACTCACTATAGACCTTTTCGAAAAATCCCAGGAGACCTTGCAACGAGGGGAATTGTGGGGCTCTTCAGATGTACGCTCGTGCCGGCTCGAACGCTTCGTAAATCGTGGCAGTAGCGCGATTCACTCTTTCTTATTATTAGGAGCTCAGAAAATGTTGAGGCTACATCCATTCGTACTGTCTAGATTAATGAAATGTGAAATACTGGTGCTCATTCGAACAGATAGCATTAAACGTCTGCTCCATTTCCAGGATTGTTGGGTGCAATTTCGAATCTGATAGGAGTTTTTAAATATCTGCTCATTTTGCAGCCGTGTTAGTTTCGGGCTCTTGCGCACAAGTGTGATGTGAAATTTTCTTTTAACATCCGACATGGTGCAAATATATTAAGAGCAGAAGAGGCTTGTTCATTGTTTAAAATTGGTGTCTACAGTGAACGGCGTCTCAAGTTAACGCTGTTTCACACACCTGCAACTGCTTACAACAAAAATTGCTTGAAACCAGTTTTAAGTCTCTTGTGACTGTGTAACTGGTCATCCACTCTGGTCGTAGGCAGTTATAGTGTGAACCAGCTTTTACATGAATAAGCTGTAGTAGCTTCCAAAGCTACAACAACATTTATGTGCCTTATACGTTTGAGGCGACATGCCCGTTTGCTTTATTCTTGTTCTCGGGAGAAACTAAAGTTTAATTGCGTCAACTTCTTTTAATGCCTATGTGAACTGTTTCTTTTCATTGTGAACTTGCCATTTTTCTTTACATCTCAAAGCCGTACCGTTCCCACATCCTTACACTGTTCATTTTTGAATGTGTGTCACTCATATAAAGGCCTCTGTTGTTTCAAAGGGACTGAGGAAATAACATTCTTCGAAGTCAGCAATGCATTGCAATGATATGTTTAATATGGAGAAATACAAACTTCCCGAGTTTGGAGTATGCACTCTTCTTTCTTCTCTTCAAAGTTCCACTGGGCTTGGGTATCGTAATCTACGTACCTCCGCCATAAAAAGTTCTCTAATGGCACGAGTGTTTCTGACGGTACTAAGGTCTAATCCCTTTAACACTTCCCTAATTTTCTCTTCGAGCGTCGACAACTTGTAGACATAGCAAGATTTATTTCGAGTCGGGAGAGCCGCGGCACCGCTAAAAGGCAAGCACGAAGACCTGCGACTCCTGGAGTAACGGTGATGCGATGAGAGCGTACAGGCGAAATAAAAATGCTGGCAATACTTCAAATATAGCTTCTGGGTCAGCGTAAGCGTTTGCGACGACAGAGCATATTTTCGCATCAAAAAAGGCAAGCGTTCATGCATGACATGGTTCACATCCACCACGTCGGCGACGAACCGGCGACGACATCCAGAGAAGGCTCTTCTTCGGAAACCGGCGGTAGGCGCTGGTAGTATTCCTGCTTCGCTCTTATCAAGCGACAAGTTTGGAACGCTAGGGAGAAAAGTACTCACGCCTTTTACGCACTCCTGAAGCACGATGTGAGACGTCGCATCCTGCGGGCGTCACATAGTTGCGCCACCAGGTGTTCAGCGCCTCACGGCACCACGTTCAGAGCGTCTCATCCGCGAGTGCGTCGACCGCATAGGCTTCGCCTTTCAAGCGTTTCGGACTTCAGCCGCGACTGCATCGACCGCGTAGGCTTCGCGTTTCAAGCGGCGGGCGCCATGTTTCCATTAGCACAGCGCCGCGATCTGACGTCATGTTACGTGACATTGTTCAAACCAATAAAACAACTGGTTTCGTTTGAAAGCGGAAGTGACATCATATCAAGTGACATACAAAACTGCGTTGTTTGAAGTGACGTCATGTCAGGTGACAAGGAGGCGTGGCGAGGTGCTGTACGGGATATGAAATGCTCATACTCAGCCAGGAAGTCACCTAAGCAAATCATTGCGTGCTATGTCTACAAGAAGACAAACGTTTACAGCATTTCTAAGAGGTTCACACAATCCGTCTGTCAGGAAGAGGTTACGGCAAACCAAGCGAAGCACAGAAAATGATCGATATGCAGTTTAACTTTGCCTGTGGGTTTTCCTGAATTTGGAGAATTTTACGGATTTTTTCTCGACGACCCCGTGAGTGTACGTCTTGAACTCGAGACTATTTTTGAGCGATGAGTGGGTACGTAGCATTCTCGACATAGGTGCATTTTCTTAAGGTCAGTACATTGACGAAATTAGTCACGCGCACTTTAGCGGAAGGTTTATATAAAACTAACAAACAGAATATAGGTAGGTTTCTAAATTAAAAAAAAAGCTTCATTCACTCAAAGAGCTTGCCTTCATGTTAAAAATAATTCGACGTTGGAGACTACTTCGCCTCAGTGTCATTTGTTTGCAGAAATACAAACCTTAATTTTCACAGTAATGGTGGCCTAAATAAGACGACAGCACAGAAACTATGATTTTCTGTAGCAATGTCACACTCGCCGGCATTATAAAGCATAGTTATTATATGTCTTTATATATTTTGTAATTCGCAGATCAAAATTGTAACGTCAATGACATAATGCCTTAACGTGAATTTTGGGATCGAACAATTTTCTTAGTTTTTCAGTATATAGACACTTAAGAAATACGTTTTATGGTTTGTACAGTGCAATTTTTTTATATATTTCATTCAACACTCGTCTTCTTTTTTTTCTCTAGATATAGAGGTTAAATATAGAATTGTTTTCCATAGTTTTTAGAGTCTGAAATAGCCTGTAACAAAAGGTGTTTTACAGTTATTTGGTTGCTTAATTTGTTTTCCATGCTTTTGAAGTCCGTACTATAGTTAATACGTCAAAGGCCATAAAACTAGGCATATGCTTTTGTTATTAATGTTATTTATTGTTTTTATTTAGCAAACTACATTCATGGAAAAATATATTAAATCCAAGGTGACGCAGCCATGATTTCCGCTAAACTAGGACGCCATCTGTGGACCAATAAATGTGCACCGGACGTGATGTAAAATTCGAAGAGTCAGTTTTGCTATTAAATACGTTGAAATGAAAATGTGCCTTGATTTTGTTTCTTTCTATCAAACATAGCAAACGTACTCCCTGAAACCATAAATAATCAATAAACAAATTTATCGAAATGGCACGAACCTTGCCTTTAAGAACAGTTTTGTCTCGTTATTTTTATATATTAATGCGCTTAATGGTCTGGGAGAATGAAGCGTTACACATGACGGAGGTTCTTTAAGGCGACAAAAAAGGTTAGATCATGTTTGACCATACCTTTCATTAGGAATGCCCTTTCGGAACGTCATTGTTTCAACTGTGTAAACTTTTTATTTCTTTTTTTTTGGCGATTCCCACCAACAACAGCGTATTTCCCTGATACATTATAACACAGACAAAAAGCAAAATAAATATGTTTAACACTACATACAAGAGAAAAATCAAACAAAATAAAGAAATCTACATTTCCTATGACGCACTATTTATAGGCATAAACATGTCAGTTGCAGATAATAAAACGCTGTTGAATGAGTTTCCATTTTGGTGGCAGGCGAGAGTTTGGGACGTTCATCAATATACTGCATGTCTAGAGTATATATAATATATATATATATATTACTCATATATATATATATATATATATATATATATTATATATATATATATATATATATATGAGTATATATATATATATATACTGTAAACGACCTAATTTTCGCGAATTTTGCGAATGGCCTACGATTCGCGAAAAATATGTTGACCCGCGAACAATTCTGGCAAGATGTGAACGCTACGGAAGCTACACTCGATTCGCGAAAATTAGAACCCGCGAATAATTTCAAATTTTCAGCTTTTGCCCGATTCCCTAAAGTTTGAGCTCGTGAAAATTAAGTCGTTTACAGTATATATATATATACTATAAAAAAAAAAATTAACAATTATTTTTCTGCCAGGTAAAAAGAAGCTACAGGTAAAAAGAAGCTACCTTGAATCGTTTTTATGAAGCATGCATGTACTTTTTTGAATGTCGCTGATTTTGTCACTTAATTATTGGTCATTTTATAAAAGCACTGATAAGTAATAAAAAAAGAAAAAGAAGAAAATCAATTTAGATGTCTGGTTTGTGTAACGTATGGTAAACCAGAAACCGGAAAATACTCAACCTTATTTACAGGCCAACCAGATATTTACAACTCACAGGCAACGGCCTTGTCTAAATGCGTGTCGAAGACATCTATGAATGCACAAAAATAAAGGATTTACCCTAAATAAAATTAGATACCATCTTTTAGAGGCTGGGACGCCTCTCAGAACAGAATTTGATAGCCATGCACAAGACCTCAGGCACATAGGAGCTTCAATGCGCCGAGCTGAACCTTCGTCGATGGTATAATTCATCAGCGTACAGTAAAAGGAAGAATTTAATAACAATTACAACTCAATTAAACAATGACACCGATTGAGGAGAAGATTTTTTTATGTACGTATGCAGATATTTTGTCTGTATGAACTGCGCTATTTTATACAACCAGAAACATCAACATATATATATTTTTAAAAAAAATGTTTTTCCCTGATCGGTGTTTTTTTAATCCACGAATTACTTCACATGTGTGGAGTTCGCTAAAACTTCACGAAAATACTTTAAGTTTGTTTTGCGAATGTAGCAATAAAAAATTTCCATTAGCATGACCGTTGTCTAGAAGCTTCTTTCCAGTACACGGAGTGAAGGAAACAAGCCATCTGATTATCTTTTTCTGGCAACAAGTGAATATATAACGTCAGTGCAGTTGCCTGCGTCACCTTCCTGAAAGCGGTAGTTGTTGCCACCGCCGTGCCCTGTCGAACTCGTTAGACCCGTACACGAAAATTGAGCATCTGCTTGGACTAAAACATAAAACAACTCAACAGCGGCAGCTGCAGAAATGTTAGACTTGCTACAAGCTAGCCCCTTTTGTGGGGAAAAATTGATTTTAGTTACAACTGAAATAAAGAAAGATTTTTTACTAGTAACTAATAAATAAAAGAAAAAAAACAATCGAATGACAAGAAGTATTACCGCTCAAAAAATTATTGAAATTTTGAAACCTCACATTACACAATTCAATCATAAAAAAAAGAAACGCATACCAGCGAGAAGAATTTTTCTAATGAAAAATTTAAGCTTTTTTTATAAGGCAGCATTTCTAAATGAGCGGAAGTGTTGAAACCTACGTTAACTAATTTATTACCAAATTTCGCTGACAGGTATCTTTCTCTTGGCTAAATGTAAAAATAAACGTTCAGTTCTGAGTGAGTTTTCGTCTGTCGTACTGTCTTGTCCTGGTCCCCATTTTTGCAAGCTTTGTTTTGTCTTTAAATGAGGACAGGAATTTGGACGCCACAAATCTCATTCCCCCGCTCGTTGTTTGCCTGCGACCTGCAATTTATCAACGCCACCATAAAAAGGCCAACGTATTTTTTTTTTCTTTTATAAATTCTTGAGCCGCTTCGCGATCCGCCGCTGCGTCTGTCGCGACCCCGGGGTCGCGACCGTCATCTTGGGGAACACTGCCGTGACAAGACAATACCCCCGGACTGAGTGCCGTATTTGAAGGCAAGAGTAAATACCTATCTACACCAGAGCATTTTCTTAGATTTTCTAATTTCACGCTATAATGCGTTGTTAAAATTGAAGAAGAGGGAGAGAAATTGAAGAAGAGGGGAGAATTGAATTGAATTGAAGAGAATTGAAGAGGGGAGAAATTGAAGAAGAGGGAGAGAGGAAAGCTAATGGGGACGACAGGACGCCGAGAATCAATGGACCTTTTTCACATACCGACGGCACCAGGCGATGGCTGCACGAACTAAAAATCGAGGAAGTGACCTACCTGCGCTACCAATCGATAATGGGAGCTACGCTACCAGTTTTCTTCGCTCTCCGAGCAGCGGCGCGTGCCCAACGCGACTCTAAAGGGCGAAACACATGCGCGTCAAAACTGTCCGATCCGACGTGCGAACTGCCGGAACGGACGTTCGAGGGCGAGGGTTTTCGTCGCACCGGAGGCTACAAAAACCCTTGCCCTCGAGCGTCCGTTCCGGCAGTTCGCACGTCGGATCGGACAGTTGTGACGCGCATGTGTTTCTCGCTTAAGAGGGGGATCTGTGGCGTCCACCCAAACGTCATGTTTTTCTTTCCGTCCACTTTCTTTTTTTGTGTAACACAATTATATATATGTTGCAATTACGTGTTCTACTCGCTGATCCACAGCCTACTTCCGAATTTCCTCGATTTCTAGTGCCGACTTCCGCCGCTTGGCATCGAGTGCTCGCGCGTGCGCAGAACGCTTCTCGGAAAAGGTCCATTGCCGAACGTCAGAGTACGGCGTTTGGCATTTGCGTTCGAACGTGGCCCAACACCAGGGGCGGATTTAGGGGGGGGGGGGGCAAGGGGAGGGGGGGCAACCGCCCCCCCCTGAGCTCCCCAAGGTCAACTTTTTTTAAAATAAAATCATTGATATACACCAGCCAGAAGTTTAGTTTTTGGCGACATAGCAAACATTTGGTCAACAAAATAGACCTGGGCAACGTTTGGACCGTGTCATATCTCAGCAGACTCCCGACTCCCCCCCCCCCCCCCCCCCCCGCCGAAGGCCTACCGCCCCCCCCCCCCCAATCCTGACCCATAATCCGCCCCTGCCCAACACTGAGTAAGGACAAAAGCCGCTATCATTGCGCCCACAACCTAAGGGTGAGCGGAGTATAGCCTAAACTGAGCATTCAGAGCCTACATTTTGTGCCACATTCGGAATTTTTAAGCACGGAAACCATTATAGCTCTTCGGCTGGTCGCATTTACGCTGCAACTCCCGTATTGGTTCAAAGTAAAGAAACGCCACTCAGAGACACACCTTCATGCACGTTGCGCTCGCAAACCATCTCAGAAAGAATAACATATCCGCGGCGTCGATGCTTGATGGGTATCCAAGCGGTTGAGGGTACACAACACTTTAGCACCCCTTTACAGCTCATACACCAGATCTCGCCCCCTGTGTTACTCGAAGCAAGCTGTGCTGCCTTTCTCTGGTGCTTCGTTTTCGGAAGAATTTTTCTCGCGTCCTCAAAGGCAGCTACGGCCGTTTACACTCGGAAAAGAATAGCGATCGAGCAGAAAACGTGCCCTCAGCACGGCGCCGCCAAGCCTTTACTACGCTTCTTGCGGCCGAATGTGTGATGTGGAAAGATGGCAGATCCGGAAGTTCCAGTGGCTGCATTAGCGCTGCAGCAACCTAGCAGCGATGCGCGATCCAGCAAATTGTCGTAGATTTCCAACAAGGTAGAGGGGCTTAGAGTGATAAACCGGAAGTTCGGAAGTGGCACCCCCTTCCCCGGTTGCCGCCATGTTGTACGCAAAATTCACCACTCGTCACGTGACCTCACAAGACCCGGGACATCACCGGTAAGATGACAGCGCCCAGAGCTGGCGGATGTGAATTTGTTCGGTGCGCGTTAGCCGTGATGTGTCGCTGCTTTCTGACGATTTCGGGCTTCTTCGTGCTCGCTGACGCAGGTATAATGTGCAAATATTGCCACGCGCGTCAGCGAGCGAGCGCGCGCGTGGCCGAGTGGTTGCTGCGCTTGACGGTCACGCGGAAGCTGTAGGTTCGATTCCAGTCAGCGGACTGGCCTTTTATTTATTCTTTCAACTTGTCGTTTTCGTAAGTTTGAGAACATTCTCCTCGTATTGTATTCCGAATTTTCTACACACCGAATGTTCTAGGCTGAATGTTCCAGAGACACACGTGGGTACAAAAGGTGCTCCGCGTGGCGAGCCGGAGTCAGTCTCGCCCAACGACTCTGCTGTTACGCCGACTTCGACGCCCGCGACGCTCTGCTGTTATCTTTTGTTTCTTTTTTATTTTGGGACACGAGTTCGTCCCAGTAAACGTTTAGTTTACTTCACGTTTCGTCATCTCATCACTTGTCATTCGTGACAATATGGAGGAATTGACACCTCACACCCTTTTTGCGCAAGATCGCTTTGGATCATATGGATATTAACACCTGTGAAACAGCAACAGCTGTATAGCCGTACCGGTGCTCAGATTCCCGGTTGTGTTCGAGGATCGATATAACTTTTAGTGCTTTTAGCATGAGTTTTTTGCATTCTCTTAGCTTTGTTTCGACGTTGGAATGTCTGAGAATCGACGCCAAATGCATGCATCGGATGTAGGGCCTAGGGGAATTTATTTCAGCCCTAGGTAACGGCATAATCACAGCAACTTTTAGCGATTAACCTCCTGCGATTTTTTACGTTTTGTACTATTTAACAATTTTACGAAATAAATTTAGCATAAACTATTCGCATTCTTCTGGCTTTGTTTGAACATTGTAATGTCTGAGAATTGAAGCGAAAGGTATACGTCGCTTTAGAGCCTAGGGAAAGGTTGTTTCAGCCCTGCGTCACCGAATGACCATAGCAACTTTTAGGGAGGAAACTCCTGCGACATTTAACCTTTCGTGCTAATCGACAATTCTACATTCGATCGCAATAATTTTTTAAAGTGAAAAGCTGCCCTATTGAAACGACCAGCACAAGCTGGTCCCAGCATCCCAGCTTGATGCTGGGTTATTGCTCCAGCATGCCCAGCTTGCCGTGCTGGTCAAGCTGGTCTGGTCCCAGCATCCCAGCTTCATGCTGGGTTACCGCTCCAGCATGCCCAGCTTGTCGTGCTGGTCAAGCTGGTCCCTGCATCTCAGCTTCATGCTGGGTTATGCTTCAGCATGCCCAGCTTGCCGTGCTGGTCAAGCTGGTTGGATGCTGGGTCGTGATGGGTAAATGCTGGGTGAATGCTGAGTCATGATGGGCAAGCTGGTCACGTTGGTTAAGCTAGTGGACTTCCCCACCAGTTTAAATTAATACATAGGATAAACAAGCCAAACTCTCTGCAGAAAAGCCAGCTCAGCATTCAATTTATTATTTTCGTATTTGCAGCCTGCTCACATGAGCTCAGATGCCACACATCCTCTGCGCTGACACAGTACTAACCGACGCACAGACAGTGGTTCTGGGTGCAAAACAAACAATGCTATTAAAACAAGATTGCTTATCTCTCAACACGAAAAATATTAGGACACACGCCAAAAACAGGCAATAACAATAAGAAAAATACTACACGGATGAAAGAAGCGAACCTGGGTCCCGCCAATAATGGGGGTGAAGCGGCCTCTTCCGTAGTCGGCAGAGGTGAGGAATCCGTGTGGCTTGAATGGCATGGCGATACTCCTGGGCACCACCCTCATTCACGAGCACACACACGTTCGAAGACACGAAGCGACGCCTCAGTTGGAACGTCCGACCTCTTCGCGCACTGAACGGACTGCCGCTCGCTGTCTTCTCAAATCCCGCTTCACTTGCACCGTCGTTCAAGTAGTCTCCAAACAACGCGCACGCAGCCGTCCCTTCGAAAATCTGCTCAAGATAGCCAAACGTCCCAAATGCTCCGTTCCTACCACTCTCTCTCTCTCTCTTCTCACACACAAAGGAAGCTCGCAGCGCGCGTGAAACGCCCGGTCGTCTACCAAAACGAGAGGACAAAGAACAGGACGTGGCCTCGCCCCAGCCCCAGCCGACCTTGGTGCGTGCGCTCCCAGCAATGCCAGCTCGACCACCTCTAGCCGACCTTGGCGTGCGCGCTCCCAG